>ONZH01012009.1:0-67896 GCA_900303285.1 Rhinella marina | reverse complement strand
ATCAGCCTAACCACTACCAGCATGCGCAGGCAAATGAGTGCTAAACACCCGACTCAGTGGAACCAAGGCCGTTCACCGCCTGCGGGTCACGCCACTGCCCCTTCCCCTGTGTCACATGCTGGCTCGGCGAGTCAACCCCCCGCCCAGGACCCCGGCACGAGCGCCTCCTGCCCTACAACCACCCCTTCACCTCCACGATCCTCCACAACCTCCACCAATGTGTCCCAGCGCAGCGTTCAGCTGTCTTTGCAGCAGACATTTGAGCGCAAGCGCAACTACAATTACAGCCACCCACATGCACAAGCCCTAAACGTCCACATCTCCAAATTGTTGAACCTGGAGATGCTGCCCTATAGACTGGTAGAGACTGACGCTTTCCGCAACCTGATGGCGGTGGCTGTCCCTCGGTACTTGGTCCCCAGCCGCCACTATTTTTCCCGATGTGCCGTCCCAGCCCTACACCAGCAGGTGTCAGAGAACATCATCCGTGCCCTGACCAACACGGTTAGTGATGAGGTCCACCTAACCACGGACACGTGGACAAGTGCTGGTGGGCAGGGACACTATATCTCGCTAACGGCACATTGGGTTAACTTGGTGGAGGCTGGGATCGAGTCTGACCCTGGGGCCACTCTACTTCGGTCACGGTTTCTCAGACTTGTTATACCTCTTCCTCCAACCCCTCCTCCTCCTCCTTCTCCTCTTCGCACAGAAATGCTGCGGAAATGTTTCTGAGGGCCAACTGGCGCTCTATACAAACAATGTTTATGGAGGGCCACCTACAGGCCCTCTCTCCAATAAATTTTTTAGTAGCGTCAAATACAGAAACTCAAAAAACAATTTTACATGGGGGAGTGTCTCCCCGTCTGCCATTATGTTCGGTCAGGCTGTCCGTAGGTACACCACCTCTGTCGTCCGCAGAAGCGGCCACTATGAGGAAGGCCACGGCAAGAACATCCCCTTTTCAATTGAGAACAAGTGGAGACTTGTAGGAGGATGACACTTTTCTGCGGCAGTGGATCCACCTTCCCCTTTATCATTGCCAGACAACAGTTGGTGAAAAAGTAATTGGCAATGATGAAGAAAATGTAACGGTGCAGTGGACCGTCTGTTAAGCAAACCTATATATTCCCACCATGCCAGCCAGTGGCGTAGCTATAGGGGAAGCAGGGAAAGCGACTGCTTCGTGGCCCGAGCTCAGCAGGGGCCCGAGAGCAGTAGCAGGGATGTGGCAAATCAGCAGGGTAATATTTCTATTTCTTTCTCTTTCCAGGGGTGGGGTGGGATCGTAACGCTGCGCATTGAAACAAGAGGATGGGGAGAGAGGGATTCTCCTACCTCTCCTCTGCGCTGCTGCACTGTGTAATCTGATTGGTGAGAGGAAGCTGCTGCTCCACCAATCTTTTCAAGTAATACTTCAGTCACAAACAGGGCCCGCTCCCAGACTTCCAGAAGCACCATGTGGACCCTGCATGTGACCCTCTGCACTCCTGCCTGCCCGTCAGGCTGCCTCTCTTACCTGCCCCTCCACCTTACCTGCACCTCCCTTGTAGTGCCAGCTGACCTCCTGCTCTGGCTGTAACAGACATACAGGAAGCAGGAGCAACCCAGAGCAGCGCTGTCTCAGCCATCTGAGCATTGCTGCAGCCTGCCAGCCAGCCAATACAGCAGACCTTCAGACTCATTGCCAGCCTGACCAACAGTGGTAAGTTTGTGCCCCCTGCCCTGTACTGTACCCCGTATGCTGCATTGTGCCCTCTATGCTGTATTATGCGTGCCCCCTGCCCCCTATGCTGTATTTTGCCCCCTGCCCTGTACTGTGCCCCCCATGCTACACAGTGTGTGCCTCCTGCCCTGTACTGTACCCCCCTATGCTGCACTGTGCCCCCTATGCTGCACTGTGTGTGCCCCCTGGTTCACCTGCTACCTAAATCTAACTTGGTCACTTGTTGGTGTCACTACGCTGTCACCATGATGTGTCAGGCTTTTGCCTGCTTCGTGGGGCGGGGGCACAGCAGTGCCAGCATGAGCAGTGGTGTCACCTGCAGGCGGTGATGGACCTTCGTTGCACCTAGTTGGGTGCTTCCCTAACATGTGATGGGTATTTGCCTCGCCTTTCTTTGCCTGGGTGAGCACAATTGCCATGAGGGTAACCACCAGGCTGTTGCCCAGAATTTGGATTTAATGGTGGGATTAGGCAGCCTCAGAGGCATCCATGCATGCTGCCCCTGCTGTTTCCTGTCCATTTCCGTGGTGTTTCCATAATTTTCTGAGGTTTACAGGTTTTCACCCAGCCTTCCCTAGGCAGAGCCTTGGTCCGCTGCAAAAATGCTCGAGTCTCCCATTGACTTCAATGGGGTTCGTTATTCGAAACGAGCACCCGAGCATCGGGAAAAATTTGATTCGAATAACGAGCACCCGAGCATTTTAGTGCTCGCTCATCTCTAATAACAAACAATAAATACCTATAAAAACAAAACAAAAAAAAATTCCAGACCGCTTTATAAAAAAGTAATCAATATTTTATTCATTTCATAAATGTGATACAGTAAAAACATGTGCAGGGAAAAAGGCGGCATCAACGGAGACGACCACAACAGGATAAATTCATACATGTCCCATCCAATATAACATAACACAATTAAAGTGCATATACAGAAAGTAAATAAATAACAGTGCATAAGGACAGACTATGATTACCCATTGTGTGTCACCTCCGAGATGGCGCCAACCCCGATGCGCGTTTCGGCGTGCATTCGTCGGGCATACCTTCTTTTTTTTCATTTTCATTTATTTATTCTATTTTTACATGTTTTATTTTTTCTTTTTTTATCATCTGCACATTTATTATATAATATTGATATCTGGATTCTAATAATCATGGCACTTGTTATTAAATGATTCTGTTTTTATTGTGTATTGCATAATCATTGGTTTTCCATTACTTATGAATGTTTAATCACTTATTTATTTAGTGGTTTAATTATTGGTTTATAGTGCGTATGAATTGCCTTGTTTCATTTATTTCTTTGTAAATGCCAGGCCTGCGCATGCGCTGTATGGGGCTGGTATCTCTTTGCGATGTTCTACATCGCGGACTGTGCCAGCGTCATCACATGACTATTAGAGGTCACATGACTATATCACGTGAGCTTTCTGTCTAGATTTCGGACTGGTATGAGCGTGATCACGTGGGGATGAAGTGCCGCATCGGCACAGATTAACTAGGCTTATACTCCAGCTGTGACATATTAGGTTATTATGGTCTGACACATTGGTTTTAGTGAGTATA
Source organism: Rhinella marina (assembly GCA_900303285.1). Classification (NCBI taxonomy): domain Eukaryota; kingdom Metazoa; phylum Chordata; class Amphibia; order Anura; family Bufonidae; genus Rhinella; species Rhinella marina. The sequence goes on along the minus strand of ONZH01012009.1, from coordinate 64,604 downwards.
AAATGTGTGTCCCTAGGTGATGACACCACCCCCAGACAAAGGTACGCTGAAACACGCGTCGGGGTTGGTGCCATCTCAGAGGTGACAATGGGTAATCATAGTCTGTCCTTATTTATTTACTTTCTGCACTTGCACTTTAATTGTGTTATATTATATTGGATGGGACATGTATGCATTTATCCTGTTGTGGTCGTCTTCGTTGATGCCGCCTTTTTCCCTGCACATGTTTTTACTGTATCACATTTATGAAATTAATACAATATTGATTACTTTTTTTATAAAGCGGTCTGGCAGTTTTTTTTATAGGTATTTTTTTTTTCTTCATAACTTTAGCAGATCCTCCTCCGGTTCTCAGTGTAAGACACCTTCTGAGCTTCCTTGCTATCTTACGTTTAGACCAGTCTCCTTCGCAGCCCATGTGGTGTGAGCGGGGAGAAGTTGGAGATAGCGGCACACCGGCACTAACCATTGTGCCACCATCTGCACCTGAAATATGCCTAATTTAGATGTATTTCAGATTAGTACATGTGGTAGGTCACTTGGGGGAAAATAATATATCGTGTACAGTCTCACAGAAACAGATTTATTTTCCCCCACCGGCTATGAATTAGGAGTCCTATCAAGATCAAAGGCATTGGACTTGGAGTTCCCTTCCATTGTGTTTTTTCTACCCTGCTGATGTAGGCTGGTGTATGGCTCTAAATACTCATCCACATCATCTTCCACCCACTTATCACCCTTGCTTTCCTTGCTGATATGCACAGTTCAGAAAGCCGCAGCTGTTGACACTTGTGTTTCATCATGATCAGAGACATACTGCAGTGGTTCTCCCATGTACTCATCCTCAAACATAAGTGTTTGGGCATCAGTGCACTCAATCTCTGTCACTTCTGGGGCAGGGCTAGGTGGATGGCCTATGGAAACCCCACCAGCAGAGTCATCAAAAAGCATAAGTGACTGCTGCATCACTTGGGGCTCAGGCTGATGTGCAAGGGGTTGAGGTGGAAGACGGATTTCTGTGGGCTGCCAGTGCCAACTCTGTGCTTTCAGCAGGGGACTAGGTGGAAGATAATGTGAAGGAAGTGGAGGAGCTGTCAGCTATCCAGTCTACCACCGCCTCTACTTGTTCTGGCCTCACCATTCATAGAGCGGTATTCGGGCCTACAAAATGACACAGGACGTCATGTCACCTGTGTGCACCAGAGGGAGGTGTTTCATTTGGGCACATAACTTGCTCAGATCGACAACATCCTCTCCATGCAGCAGCAGCTCCACAGCCACAGCCACGTCCCCTAGTTAATGCTTTCCTCATTGTTTTTTACGTTCTACCAAAAATATTGATGAACAGTTGTATTTCTGTGTCACAGGTGCAATTGAAAAGTTTTTCACCCCAAAAAATGGCTATTAACAGAATTAACAGAAAGATTAAAATATTATTGTATTTCTGTGTCATGGATGCAAAATGAGGGTTATCTCCCCCCCAAAAGATGGCTTTATGTCTCTGACACAATTAAAAGACTGATTAAGGTAAGTATATTGTGTGTGAGGGGCTTGGGCATGGAGGGGGGGGGCATTTCAGGGGTCGAATAATCCCTTTAACTCTCCTATTATCCTATTACAGTAAGTTGGATGCAAATGCCGTGTTAGGAACCCCCAAAAGTGGCTTTAGGCTTTACCCACAGAATTAAGAGACTGATTAAGACTTATATTTCTGTGTCACTGGTGCAAAGGAGCTGTATTGCACCGACCAAAAATGACTACAGGTAACGCACAGACTGAACATCCACATAAAAAGCCTAACACTGTCCCTTAGTGCAGCAGCATCCTGTCCCTACAATAGTCAGAGCAGAATGGCGGCGCACCATGTAATCCACCATTTATGCATGCATGGTCACATGGTCCACCAACAGATCACAGCCACATGACTGTGATGGCTTCCATGTGCCCACAGCTTAAACACATGTTGATTGGCTGCTCTGCAACCTTTTAACGAGCTTTATTTAAAATCCAAACATGAACACGGTCAATGTTACAGTACGTTCTGGGTTCACTCATCCCTATTAAGTGTATCCTTAATAAGTGTAAAATAGGCGTATTTTACAGCCTCAACAGCAGGTTATATTTTGGTTCCAGAGGTTGTCTAATTGTCCTGTTGCAAACTTTCTTCATTTAATAGTCAGTGAAGCAAACCTGTGGCTTCTGTTGTTTAGATACGCTTAATGCTAAAATATCTGGCAAACGACCTAGTGGCAATAAGTGGAATAATGGAAAATAGAGAATTGTGCCATGTGATTCACAAGTGACAATGTGGTGTGGTTGTAGTAGTGCACACAGCAGTACAGTCAGCGCTAGCTGTTCAGCCAGTAGTAGGAGCAGCTCAAGGTTCTCCCTTGCCTCCAGTAGGACACAGGTCATTGTAGTACCAGAGGATAAGGATATCTACAATTGTTTGGCAATTTACTGTACTATAATGTTATGTGACACACCCAGTATGCTTAAAGTAGAACTCCCGCAAAAATTGTTATTCTCTGACCTGTTAGAAAGGTGCATGATATAATCTGTAGTGATTGTCATTTTCTTATCAGTGACTGTTTCTGTGAGTAAAAACCTCTCTTCTTATTGTAGCTGGGTCATGTGACCAACTCCCTGACCTCCAACTGACCAAGGACAGAAAGCCAGTAACTGCTGTATTCATTCCTATGGGAGCCTCGCTTTCAGTCTCATAGGAATACATAGAGAATTAGACTTCCTGTCCACACATAAGGTGCTGTGTGAGTTGGCGGGTCTAATTCCTAGTCACATAACACAGATAAGAAACTTCAGGACGATATAAGTCAAAAATTCAGACACTGGTAAGAAAATGACATTCACCACAGATTATATCATGTACATTTGTAGCAGGTATAAGATACACAGAGTAAGGTTTCATGCACACAACTGTTGTCAGTTGGTGCCCATTTTGTGGCCTGCAAACAGTGGGTCCACAGTATTTGGGCAACGGTCATTTGTGCACCGCGTCATGGATGTTGACCCATTCACTTGAATTGGTCGGCAATACAGAAGGGCCAGTGCGGAACAGAGGCACACAACCCCATGGAAGCACTGCAGAGCGCTTCTGTGGGTTTTCTGCCCATGCCTTTGTACCACCAAAAAAAAAATACAAAAAAAAAACTTGTTCTATTTTTTGTGGTACAGACGTATCAAGGACTCATTCAGTCGGCATCTGTCTGCACCAGTCATGCAGATGGTCCCGGCCATTAGGGACTGCAATTTATGGTCCCCAATGCACAAAACAGGCGTCACACATTGGTGTGCATGAGCAGTGAGTTATATACTGTAAGAAACAAAGACAACCTCCAGAAGGTCTTTTTCAATAAAGAGAGGAGTGAACTGCCTCTGCGATAGCAAGTGGATGAGTATTTTTTTTATCCAAAAGACTTTATTGCACTAGCTTACTACTGTTTTTAACGGCTCTTAGACGGGTGCACTTTTGTCTAAAATGATGAAACTTTGGCAAAGTTGCTGAATCAAATTTTTGAAAACTTCGCTCATCTCTACCTGCCATTTTGCAGTGGCCAATAAGCCTAATAATGGGCGCCACTTGCAGTACAGATCACTTTACTGCAGTTACCTGCTGATATGTTTTTCTAATCCTGCATGTAAAAATATCACCTCTTTGTATAGATACGGCAGGATCCGCCATTCACAATAGGTGGTTGTCAGAGCTTTTCTGTTCTTCCCTTGTACAATGACCTCTACACTGGTCACACATCCTAGAAAACTCTCCCATAGAAGTTAATGAGGTCCCCTCCTGACTATTGTATCTATGGCCCATGGGGATGCCGTAAAGTAATTTTCTCAATGTTCTCTAAATGCTTTTAAGAGCAGCTGAGGCAGGATGGCCACCCCCAGTAAATAGAGTAAAAAAATAATAATTAATTAGTAATCAGAAAATAAAAAAGGAGATGTTTGGCTATCAGGTTTAAGCTGGCATAAACAGTTTTGGTGACACAGAAGAAAGAGTTAAAATAGAATAAAACTAAATTTAAAAAGAACATGGCCATGGAAATCCCTCCTAGTGGTGGTAGTGAGATCTGATATGAAAGGAATTTTCTGGCCACATTCCATTAGGGGATTTCTCCCAAATTATAGGCTATTAGTAAAATGTTCACACAAATAACCTGCAGTGAAGCCCTGAGGAGCCAGAAGGGGAGGATGGAGAGGTCGTGGCTCTGGCTATCACAATCTATCTCACTGGCTTTTCTCTAAGTGTTGCTCTCTAGGCCCGATGCAGCGAAAAAAGGGCTCATCCTTTCTTCCCTTAGGGCATAGCCGGATACCAAGGCCCCAGTCTGATGACAGTTGGGGCGCCTATGAGGTTGTGTTTGTGTGGGTGCAAGGCAGGGTGTGTAGAGCGCAATGGCTGGTATATGGTGCAGGATTCAGCAACCAGGCCAGATGTAGAAAAAGAAATGTGGAAAAGGGGAGTTGTAGTACCTCCAATTGTTGTTCCAGTTCCGACTGTACACAGTGTGATTATCTTCCACATAGCTACGTGCGGATTTATTCAGAGAAGGGAATTATAGACATCTTTCCTCTTTAACTTGCTAAAATTAGGGATGAGCGAACCGAACCGTAACGAACCAGATTCGTTACGAACTTTCCCAAAAGTTCGGTTCGTCACCGAACCGAATTTTGAGAAAGTTCGTAACGAATCTGGTTAAAATAACGGCGATGCAAAATATATGCATATTTATTGAGAATGTACGCTTTAACAACGCTACTTTTAACAGCGCTACACTGTATGTTCGTTACTTGAGTAGGAATGTTCGCAGATGCAGTGTATTTGTACGCTAATGCGTACATATTCAGTTAAGTAGCGTACCTTTGACAACGCTACACTGTATGTTCGTTACTTGAGTAGGAATGTTCGCAGACGCAGTGTATTTGTACATTAATGCGTACATATTCAGTTAAGTAGCGTACCTTTGAAAACGCTACACTGTATGTTCGTTACTTGAGTAGGAATGTTCGCATTAGCGTACGCATTAGTGTAAATTCTCAAATATGCGTATATTTTGCGTCGCCGTGGTTGAAGTCACTTTGATTTTTTCAACTTTTTTCATTGTAATAGCAACTGCAAGTAAACGAACTATACCCTATCTGACTCCCATTATTGTTGCAGCAATTATTCAGCCGTTATAGCAAGGTTCGTTTTAGGTTCGGTTCGTACGAATCCGAACTTCATGAAAATTTGTCGAACCGAACCGAACTTTTCAAAAGTTCGCTCATCCCTAGCTAAAATCTCATCCATTCACATCAACATCCAAATCATTGCATTCTGTTTTTACTCACAACTTTTTGGAAATTGTGGTTGTATATGCCTGAATCACATAATATTGGTGATTGGTTATTGGCATAAGTTATAATGATCTGTATCTAACTACATTAGGAAGAGGATACCTTGGAAGACATAGACATCTCTACAGAGTTTTTTAAGAGCCTGCTTAATATCTCTGTTACTCAGGCTGTATATCATAGAGTTAAGAAGCGGAGTTATGACAGTGTAGAAGAAGGAGAACGTTTTCTTCACATTTTCTTGATTTGGAAATAAATATATGCTAATAAGTGACCCGTAATATAAAGACACCACGGCCAGATGAGAGCTGCAGGTGGAGAAGGTCTTCTGCCTCCCGGTCACAGAGGGGATCTTCAGTACGGTGATGATAATATAAATATAGGACACTATGATCACGGTAACTGGGCAGATCGCTAGAGGTATGACCAGTAATTTACTTTCCATTTTTATTGCAAATGTGTCTGAGCAGGCAAGTGCGAGTAATGGATCCAAATCACAGAAGAAATGGTCAATGATGTTTGGTCCACAAAAATTAAAACCATTCATTGTTATCGAAAGCATCAACACCATCAGAAAGATCATCACCCAACACAAGAGAACAGCCTTTAGACATAATTTGAGGTCCATGGCCGAGGTGTAATGCAGTGGGTTACAAATAGCCTGATATTTGTCATAGGACATCACCGTCAGGAGAAGACATTCCAATGATTCTGTGGCTGCAAAACAATAAAACTGTATCAAGCAGCCGATAAAAGACATTGAACTGCCTTCATACAACACAGTGTGGAGCGTGTTGGGTACAATGGTGGTGGAGAGGACAATATCTGTGAGGGAGAGCTGTGTGAGGAAGAAGTACATGGGAGAGTGGAGAGATCTGCTGGAGGACACCACCAGAATGATGAGGAGGTTTCCACATACCGTCACACAGTAAGTTAGAAGCAACATTAGAAAAATGAAGGAACTTAATTTATGGAATCTCTGAAATCCCAAGAGGAATATTTCAGTCACTATTAGTGAATTGTTGAATTCCATATGTGGTAGGAATCTGTCAAAAAAGATTTTCTCAAGTAAAGCAAAAGAAATAAAGTCATATATAATTACATATACATATTTTTTTGTCTCTCTTGGAGATGCCCCTCCCCTTTGAGGGGTGGTGGGTTGGGTTTTGTGGGTCTTTTTTTCCCTATATTTTTAAAATGAATAAAAATGATATATGTAATCAACAACTGGAAGGCAGTTTTTACACAAAGCCTCCATTTCAGGAGCTTGCTGTGTATCATAGGGTTTAACTGATAGCAAAGCTGTTTTCAGAATAAATATTCTAATGATATTTATTCAATAATTCAATAAAAACTGGAGAAGATGAGTAGAATCTTCCACTTCACTACAGTAGAATAGAAATAAGGATTTTTTCCAAAACACAAGCAACATTGACAAGATGCAGGTTCCTCTAGATCTATTTACTATTATATAGTGTTAATCCGGAGGAAGGTAAAGATCCTGTATGATTCAGTTTGCAATTGTCCTCATGTAAGAAATAATATATATATATATATCAGATGTAGCAATCAGATAAATCCCCGGATAGAAGCGTAATAACTTGTGAAATAAGGAGCTGAAGAATGGATGATAGCAACATGGAAGACCAAGAACCACAACCAAACAAAAGCAAAACAGCTTCAAAAGATGAAAGGATGTGTCACACATTGGTGGGTTACGAATCACTACATGTAGAGCACCACCCACCGACTATACAACTATACCTAACAAGTTCCATAGAGTTCCATGGATCTGCAGTGATTGGAGCAGAAAAAGGCAGTGCCAAATTGTTGACCTTATTTGAGTAAAACCAAAATAGCTGCCTACAAATGGGTGACATTTTTAAGAGACCCCACCTTCGCTAAAATTCCTAATCCTGTTTGAAGGCCCTTTAATGGGTCAGACATGGACTTACAAAGGAGCGGCCTATATCTGGCTTCAGAGACAGCTACTTTGCATCCCTTCAGTCATCAAGGCTCAGGTTCTTCTGTTATCACTCTGTTTCATCAGTTTGAGTATAATGTCTATTGGCATTTCTATCTTCATTTGAATAGAACAGAAAAAAGACTTAAAATCATCCTGCCAGCTCCTTTTTATAGTGTATAATGACGCCACAGTGGTACCATAGAGATTTCTGTAGATACGTATGGGAATTATAACAATTATGTAATTGACACTTAGAGAACTGGTAAAATGTAAAAATGACCCCTTCCCTATAACAACTAATGCAAGGTGAATGAACCAATTTGTTTTGAGCAAGTTAAATAAATTGAATTTGATCCAAATTTCGGGAAAACTTTCCTTTGCAAAAAATCTAAATTTCCTCTCACTTTGTTTTAATGAATAATTTTTTTCCCAAAAATGACAGCTACACATGTTAAGTAAAAAGCCTGACTCACAGAGACAAAAGGATAAAAAAAATAATAAAAAACATCCTGCATGATGTGATAATGACTGCGGATGTCAGTGGCTATACATATCAAAGTAAATCACAGAAATGGGGGTTCTAGTGCACAAAAATGGATGCAAACAATATATACTGTATAAACTAAGACCTCATTCTGATATGATAAAATCTGAGACTCTTAGCCAATATATTTTGATCAAAACACATCTGTGCCCACCTACCCAGCGTCACGGTGGTCTCAGGTCAGGCAGGTCCTACGCTAAACCTAACTATGCCGTTGGGCATCTATATCTAGGAGCGTGGACGCTGCACATTCTTTGATATGTATAGCCACTGACATCCGCAGTCATTATCACATCATGCAGGATGTTTTTTATCCTTTTTTATCCTTTTGTCTCTGTGAGTCTTGCTTAGTTTATAACATGTACCTGAGGGAGTGGCACCTTCAGGTCTGAATGCGCTCTTAGCTTATCATGAGTAGCATTCTTGTGCACTTTTGCTCTTCCTATCAAATTGAGCGTCTTGATTGCGTGGTACATATAGGTGTGTTTGCTCCTCCTCTCATTGGTTGCTGTATGCACATAGAGGTCACTAGGAGCAACACGCCTATATGTGCAGCGTCCACGCTCCTAGATATAGATGCCCAACGGCATAGTTAGGTTTAGCGTAGGACCTGCCTGACCTGAGACCACCGTGACGCTGGGTAGGTGGGCACAGATGTGTTTTGATCAAAATATATTGGCTAAGAGTCTCAGATTTTATCATATCAGAATGAGGTCTTAGTTTATACAGTATATATTGTTTGCATCCATTTTTAAGTAATAAGCCTGGGAAGAAGACATGACCCATAATGCTGTGCAGGAAGCCAATGACCCGTCTTTTGTGATGTCACAGCCCTATAAAAGGCCTAATCCTTCCCGCCCTCTGCCATTTTACAGTGATCTGAGCATAGGGACTGATATGCCAAGTGCGAGGGACAGAAATCAGAATTTCAGAATTTCAGAAAGCTTTAATTGTATAATCTTAGATATGGACAGTGCAGGGACTGTGTAGGGAGATCATAGGGAGAGTTTTTAGACACTGTAGGGAGAGCAGAGGGAGACTGCAGGGACAGTGCAGGCCCTATGTAATCATCCTGTGCAACGTTTTGACCAACAATCCAGCTGTACTGGAATGGTTGAATCACACTTCAACATCATTTCTGCCTCTTTCATTTGATAATCCTGCTGCTCAGATAGTAAGGCATGCTGCCAACTCTGCTATTCAGTGAGGATAAGCTTAGTGAGGACAGTCAGCAGCTACATGCCTGCACAGACTTGAAGGAGAGGTATGCTGCATCCTTCCTTAGGCTTGCAACTAGCGATGATGACAGTTGGATCTGAGCACGTGTTCTGAGTGGTCAAGGACATGACCATAAGACTGGTGAGGGTGACAAAGGAGCCAAGTGAATAGGGGGCATCATCATCCTTAGGTGGTAAGGGTGGCAGCAGGCCCATGAGACAGCAGCAGGGTGGTAGAATGGCAATAAGCCAGCAGGGTAGAAGCAGTGGGAGATTTGGAGTGAAATCCTCTCAGGAGCCTACCTGTCAGGAAATAACTAGCAATGCACAGGTACACAAAGGCAATGGTGGGCAGTCAGCATGGAATGTTGGCTGTAAAATGCCATACTCTGCAGCATGGGAATTTTTCATCAAGTTGTTGGAGGACATCAGCATGGTGGTATGCATGATATGTGGGCAAAAGATGAAGTGCAGTCAGTATGCTAATGTTGGCACCATGGCCCTGCGACAACACATGAAGCATCACCATAAAGTGGTCTGGTGAAACCGTGGCACTAATGTAGTGGTACAGACTGACAGAGCAACTGCTGCATCTCCCAGCGGCTCGCACACCTTCTTCAGTAGTCAAGGTTCCTCCTCAGATGGAAGCTGTCATTTCTTCTCTTCGTCTATTGCTCCTTATGCTTCTACTCCTACTCCTCGTCACACGTTTCACCAGCAATCAATCACCAAGGCTAATGCAAAGAGACAACAGTATGCATGCACTAATCCAACAGCATAGTAGCTGAATGTGCACCTGGCCAAGTTGCTGGTACTGCAGTCCCTCCTTTTCCTTATTCTGGACTCGAACATTTGAGAGAATTGATGGCTTGTGCCCACCCAAAGCGGAGAGTCTCGAGCTACCTATCATTTCTTCTCTAAAAAAGTTGTACCTACCCTGCACACGTATGTCGAGCAGAAGGTGGGCCTGTCCTTGAGCCTTTCATGTTTAATACAGTTCGTGCCAGCGCTAACATGTGGAGCTGTAACTATGACCAAAGACAATATCTGTCCTGTACAGCCCACTGGGTAAATGTGGTTCTGGCCTAGGCACACCAGCAACTTGGCCAGGTGATGTCAATGCTGTATTTGCGTTGTAATCTTGGGTTCTCTGCACTAATCTCCTCATCTGCCTCCTCATCCTCCACATAGTCCTCAACTTCTACTGCAAGCATAGTTTATAGTCATCCTCCAGCATACCACCTATGCAAAGCAGTGCATTGTATTGAGGTTCAGCACACGGTCAGTCTGGACGAACGGAGTCACACCGGGAGGAACTGCTCCACATCATCAAACAAGAAAGTAAATCCTGGCTGTCTCCTCATGAATCAGAGATAGGAACTATGGTCAGTGATAATGGGAAGAAGATTTTGTCTATTCTGGGTCTACGAGCTGACCCATGCAACCTGCATTGTGTATGTCTTCAATCTGGTTGTCACCAGGTTCCTGAAGACTTCCACCCAACTGCAAAATGTCTTGAAAATGTCAAGGAAACTGTGCAAGCACTTCAGCCACTCATACCATGCAAAACATGCCCTCCATGAGCTGCAAAGGCAGAAAAAAGTCCCTCTACAGTCATGGCCAAAAGTTTTGAGAATGATACAAATATTAATTTTTACAAAGTCTACTGCTTCAGTTTTTATAATGGCAATTTGCATATACTCCAGAATGTTATAAAGAGTGATCAGCTTAACAGCAATTACTTGCAAAGTCAATATTTGCCTAGAAAATGAACTTTATCCCCCAAAACACATTTCAACATCATTGCAGCCCTGCTTTAAAAGGACCAGCTAACATCGTTTAAGTAATTGCTCCATTAACACAGGTGTGGGTGTTGATGAGGACAGGGCTGGAGATCAATCTGTCATGATTAAGTAAGAATGACACCACTGGACACTTTAAAAGGAGGCTGGTGCTTGGCATCATTGTTTCTCTTCTGTTAACCATGGTTATCTCTAAAGAAACACGTGCAGTCATCATTGCACTGCACAAAAATGGCCTAACAGAGAACAGTATCGCAGCTAGAAAGATTGCACCTCAGTCAACAATCTATCGCATCATCAAGAACTTCAAGGAGAGAGGTTCCATTGTTGCCAAAAAGGCTCCAGGGCGCCCAAGAAAGACCAGCAAGCGCCAGGACCGTCTCTTAAAAGTGTTTCAGCTGCGGGATCGGGCTACCAGCAGTGCAGAGCTTGCTCAGGAATGGCAGCAGGCAGGTGTGAGTGCATCTGCACGCACTGTGAGGCGGAGACTCTTGGAGCAAGGCCTGGTCTCAAGGAGGGCAGCAAAGAAGCCACTTCTCTCCAGAAAAAACATCAGGGACAGACTAATATTCTGCAACAGGTACAAGGAGTGGACTGCTGAGGACTGGGGGAAAGTCATTTTCTCTGATGAATCCCCTTTTCGATTGTTTGGGACATCTGGAAAACAGCTTATTCTGAGAAGACGAGGTGAGCGCTACCACCAGTCTTGTCTCATGCCAACTGTAAAGCATCCTGAAACCATTCATGTGTGGGGTTGCTTCTCAGCCAAGGGAATCGGCTCTCTCACAGTCTTGCCTAAAAACACAGCCATGAATAAAGAATGGTACCAGAATGTCCTCCGAGAGCAACTTCTCCCAACCGTCCAAGAGCAGTTTGGCGATCAACAATGCCTTTTCCAGCATGATGGAGCACCTTGCCATAAAGCAAAGGTGATAACTAAATGGCTCAGGGAACAAAACATAGAGATTTTGGGTCCATGGCCTGGAAACTCCCCAGATCTTAATCCCATTGAGAACTTGTGGTCAATCATTAAGAGACGGGTGGACAAACAAAAACCAACAAATTCTGACAAAATGCAAGCATTGATTGTGCAAGAATGGACTGCTATCAGTCAGGATTTGGTCCAGAAGTTGATTGAGAGCATGCCAGGGAGAATTGCAGAGGTCCTGAAGAACAAGGGTCAACACTGCAAATATTGACTTGCTGCATTAACTCATTCTAACTGTCAATATAAGCTTTTGTTACTCATAATATGATTGCAATTATATTTCTGTATGTGATAAAAACATCTGACAAACACACATAAAAACCAGAGGGCAGCAGATCATGTGAAAATAGAATATTTGTGTCATTCTCAAAACTTTTGGCCATGACTGTACATCGCCTCATATGTGACGTTTCCACACTTTGGAACACCACCATCCACATTGGACCGACGGTATGAGCAGAGGAAATCCATGACCGATTTCTTGATGATGTACAGTGGGGAAAAACGTATTTAGTCAGTCACCAATTGTACAAGTTCTCCCACTTAAAAAGATGTGAGAGGCCTGTAATTGGCATCATAGGTAGACCTCAACTATGAGAGACAAAATGAGAAAACAAATCCAGAAAATCACATTGTCTGATTTTTGAAAGAATTTATTTGCAAATTATGGTGGAAAATAAGTATTTGGTCACCTACAAACAAGCAAGATTTCTGGCTCTCACAGACCTGTAACTTCTTCTTTAAGAGGCTCCTCTGTCCTCCACTCATTATTTGTAGTCATGGCACCTGTTGCCTGAACTTGTTATCAGTATAAAAGACACCTGTCCACAACCTCAAACAGTCACACTCCAAACTCCACTATGGTGAAGACAAAAGAGCTGTCGAAGAACACCAGAAAAAAAATTGTAGACCTGCACCAGGCTTGGAAGACTGAATCTGCAATAGGCAAGCAGCTTGGTGTGGAGAAATCAACTGTGGGAGCAATAAGTAGAAAATGGAAGACATACAAGACCATTGATAATTTCCCTCGATCAGGGGTTTCATGCAAGATCTCACCCCGTGGGTTCAAAATGATCACAAGAACTGTGAGCAAAAATCCCAGAACCACACGGGGAACCTAGTGAATGACCTGTAGAAAGCTGGGACCAATGTAACAAAGGCTACCGTCAGTAACACACTTCGCCTCCAAGGACTCAGATCCTGCAGTGCCACACGTGTCCCTCTGCTTAAGCCTGTACATTTCCGTGCCCATCTGAAGTTTGCTAGAGAGCATTTGGATGTTCCAGAAGAGTATTGGGAGAATGTCATACGGTCAGATAAAACCAAAGTAGAACTGTTTGGTAGAAACACAACGCATCGTGTTTGGAGGAGAGTAAATATTGAGTTGCATTCAAAGAACACCATACCTACTGTGAAGCATGGGGTGGCAACATCATGCTTTGGGGCTGTTTCTCTGCAAAGGGTCCAGGATGACTGATCCGTGTACATGAAAGAATGAATGGGGCCATGTATCGTGAGATTTTGAATGCAAACCTCCTTCTATCAGCAAGGGCATTGAAGATGAAACAATGCTGGGTCTTTCAGCATCACAATGATCCCAAGCAACCACCAGGGCAACAAAGGAGTGGCTTCATAAGAAGCATTTCAAGGTCCTGGAGTGGCCTAGCCAGTCTCCAGATCTCACCCCCATAGAAAACCTTTGGAGGGAGTTGAAAGTCTGTGTTGTCCAGCGTCAGACCCAAAACATCACTGCATAGAGGACATCTGCATGGAGGAATGGGCCAACATACCAGCAACAGTGTGTGCCAACCTTGTGAAGACTTACAGAAAACGTTTGACCTCTGTCATTGCCAACAAAGGATATATAACAAAGTATTGAGATGAACTTTTGTTATTGACCAAATACTTATTTTCCACCATAATTTGCAAATAAATTCTTTAAAAATCAGATAATGTGATTTCCTGGATTTGTTTTCTCATTTTGTCTCTCATAGTTGAGGTCTATCTATGATGTCAATTACAGGCCTCTCTCAACTTTTTAAGTGGGAGAACTTGCACAATTGGTGGCTGACTAAAAACTTTTTTTCCCCACTGTAGATGGACAGGACTAGTCCCCAGTGTTACTTTTACATTAGACAGTGGCATCTTGTGCATGACAATTCCTGTTTTTTTCAGGCCCTTTGAGGAGGCCACCTTGTTATTGTAATTTGTCAGTCGCTAAATGTCATTCCACTCCTTCACATCCTGGAGGGTATGCTAATAAATCTGACTGGCAAGGAGACAGAAGACATGGTCTCCTGCCATGGCCTCATGCCTGCATCTCATGGCCTCCTGAGCTCTGTGGAGCCTGAACTGGCACAGGAGGAGGAGGAAGAGGAATTAAACGCCCAATAATTCTATTCAGAACTAGGTGGTTTATCTGTTCAAGCAACAGGAGAGAAGCAGGAGGAGTAGGAGGAGCATGAGAAGCTAGAGGATGACAAGGAAGATGACGCAGATGACCTTGACAGACTGCCAATATGCAGTGGAGATGGGAGCAGGGAGTCCTTCCGAGCTTATAGAGTGCAATAGAAGCTAAATTAGGTCTTTTGCACTGATAACCCCCCCTAGAGGTGGATACATGAAAATTAAGCATTTTCACCTTGGAATGGAAGGAGAAAAGATCAGTGCCGGTCCCTTCCTCCTCCCCATGGTCCCGTAACAATTGGGTGGTCTACCTTTATTGAAGGTGCACCACTGAGCGGCTGGTAATAAGCTGCTGACATATTCTGCTTCCATATGAGCGATCTACAATTATAAACCAGTACTGTCAGCCAAAGCCAACAGCACCACCGAAAAATACTGTTTATAATTGTAGTATCGATACCCTGAGTGCAATAGTTTCTTTACACACATGTACTTGCCATCCAAGGCCCTGATACCATCATATTGTGGAATTCCCTGCAGAAATTTTAAAGAAGAAGTAGACAAAAGGGTTTCTGGTCACCAAGAATCTGTTGGAAAAAAAAATAAAAAATAAAAAATAAATAATAATAATAATTAATACTGCAATTTAGCTCCATAAATGCCTATAGGTTCCCAGGATATTACATTCGTATGTGGTGTGTGGGGCCTGCCTACATGATGGCAATAAAAGGGGCATTTCCTCTACCACTTCAGCTCTGTCTGGGTGACACTGCAGCAGTGGTAAATGGTGTGGTATTACCATCTGTACCAGGTGTACATTGTGTGGTGTGTGGCATTAAACGGAATGCCTCTTAAAGGATTCCATTTTGTATTCTGTCTACGAATTCTGATATATTCCATTATAACGGAATCCATAATGGATTTACTACACAACCCGAATGCCGAACCTGAACCTGCAAAGTTCAGGTTCGCTCATCCCTATAGGTCACTAGTATTAACATCTCGGAAAACCCCTTTAAATATTCATGATATATCCATACCATATGCAATAAACAGTTCTTTACTTACTACTTGTACAGCCGCTTCAGCAGCCACATACACTGGCCACACTGAGTGGCCACCATCAACCACACATGCCATGGAACAGGGGAAGGATAGGGGCCACTATAACCATTGCCTTTACCTAAAGACACTGCACTGCATGAAATCTTACTGAAGCTACAGACTTGTGGCTCATCTACTGTCACCCAATCACATAGAGACTCTTTCGTATGAGCAGCTCTGTGAATGGCTGACACTTGAAGTTGCATGAGGTTCTGCCTTAGCCCAAGGTCCCCCTGCCCCAGCTATGCATGGAGGCTGCATCACCAGAGGGCTCAATAGGACAAGTGCAGATCCTGATTGGGGGAAACACTGTACGAACCTTAACTCAAATTATATTAATTGGGTTATCCCACAAAGAGCATTATCACTTATGAACAGGTGATAAATGTATAAACATTTGGATCTCCTGTAATCCTGAAAATGGGATTCCTTTAGGCTCCTCTCTAAATGGATGGATAGTATGTATTTGACCACAGGTCCATCCACTTCTAAGGTCTTGGCATAGACTCTAACAGCCGCATTGAGGTGGATGGAACATTGTACTGACCACTTCTTTCAAATGTGGAACTCTTGCCCCCTATTCTCAAGACTGCTGGGTTCCCAACTGCCATCAGGAGTAAATAGGCCATGGATCATAAAATTGGGAAGTCAGCTGGCCTGAGAATCAAAGACAACTGTGTATAATGAATTTTCTGTAAGGCATGCTCTTTTATTAGTTATAGTCTAGTGGTGGGGGTCTACCCCAACTTACAACCTAATTTCAATTTAATCAAATAGAAGCATTTATGAAAGCAACCATGTATAATCGTATAATGGAAAAATACATTTAGACTTTAATGTACAAGAACATGATCCAAAATATTGCAAAAAGCCCCTTTTCTTAAAGGAAATCTGTCACCAGGATAATCACTATTGAAGTAAAGCCGTGGCCAAATAGCACTCAGTACCTTATTTCTAGATGTGCCTTTGTTTCAGCAATAGATGTTTTCTATCTTCTGAAAATCCAGTTTATTTGTTATGCAAATGAGCCAGTAAGGTGCCCAGAGGGGCGTCACTCTTGCAGGAAGGAGCCCGCCCACCCACCCCTCCGACATCACATTCAAGCCATAACTCTGCCCCCATTTCCCTGCTCCCAGCATGAGGGCGGGCTTGGGCACTAGCAGGAGGCGTGTCTGGGCTCCTTCCTACAAGAGTGACGCCCCTCTGGGCACCTTACTGGCTCATTTACATACCAAATAAACTGGATTTTCAGAAGACAGAAAACATCTATTGTGGAAACAAAGGCACATCTGCAGTGCAAAGGAACATCTAAGGTACTAACTGCAGTGCAAAGGAACATCTAAGGTACTAAGTGTTCTTAGGCTAAGGCTTTACTTCAATAGCGATTATCCTGGTGACAGATTTCCTTTAATTTTGGAAGATCTTGCTATTTCAGCAGTTCCAGTTTGGCTCAAAATCACTGATGGGAATCACTGACCAAAACACCGATGAGTGAATGATGCATTATATAATCAGTTTTCTCGACACTAAGGTTTGTTTGGCTGTTATCCCTTGCTGTATTATAGGAAAAATTGATAAAAATGAAAATTTTGCAAATAAAAAAAAATTACATTTTACATCCGCACCTAAGCAGTTATCAAGGTTTCTAAAATCAGTTTTGAATATGATGGGGGCTGTGGTTTCTAAAATGGGATCATTTATGGTTGGTTTATTTTATCTAAGCCAATCAAAATCACTTTAGAACTTAATCTGGACAGTTCTGGAATATTTCCAAAAAATGCTTCAAAAATTGTAAGCCTTCTAATGTCTTGAAGGGGGTAAACTTCCACTAAAATATTAACTGCAATACAATGTAAGATAAATTAAAACAAGTAGTAATAAACAACTAAAAGAAAACTAACAATAATAAGTATTAGTATATTTAACCCTTAGACTCCCAGCACCGTACATGTATGGCCCAAAAATCACTGCCGCAAGTCCCAGCGCCGTACACGTACGGCGCTCTGATCGGGCGTGCGCAGGAGCTGCGCCCGCCCGATCAGCGGCGGGTGTCTGGCTGTGCCCAGGTGCCGGACCCCTGCTGAATGCGCCAGCATCAGTGAAAACACTGATGCCGGCGCATTAACCCTTCATGTGCCGCGGTCAGCGCTGACCGCAGCACATGTGGTGTGCGGGAGTTCAGGATGGGCCATCGGGTCCCCGCGCTGCTGTGACGGGGACCCGATGGCTCGGATAGCAGCCCGATGCCTTCCTTAGGCATCGTGGCTGCTATCCCTACATGCCTGTGCGATCCAGGCTGTAAGTGTATTACAAAAAAAAAAAGTTAGACATATTGGGTATCACCGTGTCCGTAACAACCTGCTCTATAAAAATATTACATAATATGGCCCCCCAGGCGAATGCTGCAAAAAAAAACTATGCCAAAACAACCATTTTTTTCCCTCTTGCCTCACAAAAAGAGTAATAACACACAATCAAAAAGGCGTATTTCTCCGAAAATGGTACCAATCAAACCGTCATCTTGTCCCGCAAAAATGATACCCTACCTGAGACAATCGCCCGAAAAATAAAAAAATATGGCTCTCTGAAAATGGCAACACAAAAAAAAGATTTTATTCTGTTCAAAAATAAATCTAATGTGTAAAACTTTCCAAAAATAAAAAAGTTAGACATATTGGGTATCACCGTGTCCGTAACAACCTGCTCTATAAAAATATTACATGAGATGGCCCCCCAGGCGAATGCTGTAAAAAAATTAAAAAAAAAAAAAACTATGCCATAAACTTGCCTCACCTTGCCTCACAAAAAGTGTAATACCACACGATCAAAAAGGCGTATGTACCCCAAAATGGTACCAATCAAACCGTCATCTCATCCCGCAAAAAAATGAGCCCCAACATAAGACAATAACTCAAAAAAATAACAATCAATGGCTCCCGTAAACCAATCCATCAAAATCTGTGTTGTAAAATCCATATGGCGCTCCTACTGTTCTGAGTCCTGCCATGTGCCCCAACAGCAGTTTACCACCACATATGGGGTGTTGCCATATTCAGGAGAAAATAGGTAACAAATTATGGGGTGCTTTTCTCCTGTTACCCCTTGTGAAAATGAAAAATTTGGGGCTAAAGCAACATTTTATTGGAAGAAATGAAACTTTTCATTTTCATAGCCAAGTGTTTCCAAATTCCGTAAAACGCTTAGGCCAGTACCCCCCTTAATATGTTCTTTGAAGGGTGTAGTTTCCAAAATGGGGTCACTTTTTGAGGGTTTCCACTGAAGGGGTACGTCAGGGTCTCTCAATTACAAAATGGTGCCTAAAAACCATTCTAGCAAAATCTGCCTCCAAAATCCGTATGGCGCTCCTTTCCTTCTGACCACTGCCACAAAACCATAGAGACGTTTACCACCACATATGGGGTATTTCTGTAAACTGCATAATCAGAGTAATGCATATTGAGGTTTAGTTTGCTGTTAACCCTTGCTGTTTTGCAAGAAAAAAAATATTAACATGAATAATCAACCAAAAAAGTGAAATTTTGAAATTTCACCTCCATTTCCATTAATTATTGTGGAACACCTCAAGGGTTAACAAAGTTTGTAACAGCAGTTTTTTATAATTTGAGGGGTGTAGTTTCTAAAATGGGGTCATTTATGGGTGGTTTCCATCATGTAAGCCACTCAAAATCACTTTATATCTGAATTGGTGCTTAAAAAAAAATGGTTTTGGAAATTTTGTTGAAAATTTGAAAAATGTCTTCTAAATTTCTAAGCCTTCTAATGTCCCAAAAAAGTAAAATGACATTTATAAAATGATGCCAACATAAAGTATACATATGGGGAATGTAAAATAATAACTATTTTTGGAGGTATTACTATGTATTTTGAAAGTAGAGAAATTGAAATTTTGAAATTTGCAAATTTTTCCAAATTTTTGGTACATTTGGTATTTTTTTTATAAATAAAAATGAAATATTTTGCCATAAATTTACTACTATCGTGAAGCACAGTATGTGGCGAGAAAACAATCTTAGAATGGCCTGGATAAGTAAAAGCATTCCAAAGTTATTACCACATAAAGTGACACATGTCAGATTTGCAAAAAACGGCCTGGGATTTGAGGTGAAAAGTGGCCCAGTACTGAAAAGGTTAAAATGTGTATTGTTGTTGTTATTATTATCAGTAGTAGAAGTAGTAGTGGTGGTGGTAGTAGTATTTTATTTTTTAGATTATTATTTTGTGCATATTTTATTCATTTTTATTCTCTTCCTTCTTATATGATTATTATTATTATTATTATTATTATTATTATTATTATTATTATTATTATTATTATTATTATTATTATTATTATTATTATTATTCAGGTTATTATTTCAAATATATATTATTTGTTGTTATAGTTTATTATAATATAAGAATAAATATGAATGGAAATAATATTTTAATATTATTTTTATAATATTATTTATATGGTATTTTCCTTTGCACTGTCAGTGAACAGTTAATCACAATCTTTCTGTGTTTCTGACTTCTATGAATATCCTCTGTGGTTTTACTACAAACTTCTAATATGGAAATGATTTCATCAGTTCATTATCTATATCTGCAGATGAGCGGTGTCTGGTAATTCAGCCTCAGACGTCCGGATGGAATTGTATTTTTACATTGGTAATAATGTAACGCTGTCCCTCTATTACTATTACATTGTATCTCTCATTATTTACATCTATTTCATTATCTGCCGTGTAATTAATCTTCTGGGGATTTTCCAGCCTCACGTTCGTTATTTCTCTCTAACCTGTAACTTTTCATTCCCCATAAGGGAAATAAGGCACGGCGGCTTTGTTATACGTATCATAGAAAATCATAGAATCAATTATCCGTCCCTCCGCTGAGCATTATCTGCTGTGTCTGTTCTATTCCTGTACTGATGAAGCAGAGCAGATCTGTATGAGAGAAACTTTCTGTTATCGATGTCCTTTATGACAGTGAATACAAATACAGTATACAAGTGTCCAAACATCATAATAATGTAATACAGATATATACTGACAGTATACAAGTGTCCAAACATCATAATAATGTAATACAGATATATACTGACAGTATACAAGTGTCCAAACATCATAATAATGTAATACAGATATATACTGACAGTATACAAGTGTTCAAACATCATAATAATGTAATACAGATATATACTGACAGTATACAAGTGTCCAAACATCATAAGAATGTAATACAGATATATACCGACAGTATACAAGTGTCCAAACATCATAATAATGTAATACAGATATATACCGACAGTATACAAGTGTCCAAACATCATAATGATGTAATACAGATATATACTGACAGTATACAAGTGTCCAAACATCATAATAATGTAATACAGATATATACTGACAGTATGCAAGTGTCCAAACATCATAAGAATGTAATACAGATATACACCGACAGTATACAAGTGTCCAAACATCATAAGAATGTAATACAGATATATACCGACAGTATACAAGTGTCCAAACATCATAATAATGTAATACAGATATATACTGACAGTATACAAGTGTCCAAACATCATAATAATGTAATACAGATATATACTGACAGTATACAAGTGTCCAAACATCATAAGAATGTAATACAGATATATACTGACAGTATACAAGTGTCCAAACATCATAATAATGTAATACAGATATATACTGACAGTATACAAGTGTCCAAACATCATAATAATGTAATACAGATATATACCGACAGTATACAAGTGTCCAAACATCATAATAATGTAATACAGATATATACCGACAGTATACAAGTGTCCAAACATCATAATAATGTAATACAGATATATACTGACAGTATACAAGTGTCCAAACATCATAAGATTGTAATACAGGTATATACCGACAGTATACAAGTGTCCAAACATCATAATAATGTAATACAGATATATACCGACAGTATACAAGTGTCCAAACATCATAATAATGTAATACAGATATATACCGACAGTATACAAGTGTCCAAACATCATAAGAATGTAATACAGATATATACCGACAGTATACAAGTGTCCAAACATCATAAGATTGTAATACAGGTATATACCGACAGTATACAAGTGTCCAAACATCATAAGAATGTAATACAGATATATACCGACAGTATACAAGTGTCCAAACATCATAATAATGTAATACAGATATATACCGACAGTATACAAGTGTCCAAACATCATAATAATGTAATACATATATTTACTGACAGTATACAAGTGTCCAAACATCATAATAATGTAATACAGATATATACTGACAGTATACAAGTGTCCAAACATCATAATAATGTAATACAGATATATACCGACAGTATACAAGTGTCCAAACATCATAATAATGTAATACAGATATATACCGACAGTATACAAGTGTCCAAACATCATAATAATGTAATACAGATATATACTGACAGTATACAAGTGTCCAAACATCATAATAATGTAATACAGATATATACCGACAGTATACAAGTGTCCAAACATCATAATAATGTAATACAGATATATACCGACAGTATACAAATGTCCAAACATCATAAGTATGTAATACAGATATATACCGACAGTATACAAGTGTCCAAACATCATAATAATGTAATACAGATATATACCGACAGTATACAAGTGTCCAAACATCATAATAATGTAATACAGATATATACCGACAGTATACAAGTGTCCAAACATCATAAGAATGTAATACAGATATATACTGACAGTATACAAGTGTCCAAACATCATAAGAATGTAATACAGATATATACTGACAGTATACAAGTGTCCAAACATCATAAGAATGTAATACAGATATATACCGACAGTATACAAGTGTCCAAACATCATAATAATGTAATACAGATATATACCGACAGTATACAAGTGTCCAAACATCATAATAATGTAATACAGATATATACTGACAGTATACAAGTGTTAAATCATCATAATAATGTAATACAGATATATACTGACAGTATACAAGTGTCCAAACATCATAATAATGTAATACAGATATATACCGACAGTATACAAGTGTCCAAACATTATAATAATGTAATACAGATATATACCGACAGTATACAAGTGTCCAAACATCATAATAATGTAATACAGATATATACCGACAGTATACAAGTGTCCAAACATCATAATAATGTAATACAGATATATACTGACAGTATACAAGTGTCCAAACATTATAATAATGTAATACAGATATATACCGACAGTATACAAGTGTCCAAACATCATAATAATGTAATACAGATATATACCGACAGTATACAAGTGTCCAAACATCATAATAATGTAATACAGATATATACCGACAGTATACAAGTGTCCAAACATCATAAGAATGTAATACAGATATATATCGACAGTATACAAGTGTCCAAACATCATAATAATGTAATACAGATATATACCGACAGTATACAAGTGTCCAAACATCATAATAATGTAATACATATATTTACTGACAGTATGCAAGTGTCCAAACATCATAATAATGTAATACAGATATATACTGACAGTATACAAGTGTCCAAATAGCATAATAATGTAATACAGATATATACCGACAGTATACAAGTGTCCAAACATTATAATAATGTAATACAGATATATACTGACAGTATACAAGTGTCCAAACATCATAATAATGTAATACAGATATATACCGACAGTATACAAGTGTCCAAACATCATAAGAATGTAATACAGATATATACTGACAGTATACAAGTGTCCAAACATCATAATAATGTAATAAATATATATACTGACAGTATACAAGTGTCCAAACATCATAAGTATGTAATACAGATATATACTGACAATATACAAGTGTCCTAAAAGCATATAAATCTAATAGAAATATTAAAATATATACATTGTGGGGCAGATAATGGTGGTGGTCAGCTGCCGTGGGCCTGGGCTCTGTCCTTGCAGACACCATCCTGCCTGGATGCCTCCACCACGGTTTCCTTCCAGCCCTGGGTGCAGCATGCTGTCTTCCCACATGCCTGAGCCTCAAAGGTCCTTGTGTCCTGCTAAGGTTGCATTCACACATGCTTGTGTTCCTGAACTCTTGACTCATGCTTGTCTTCTGGATTCTGCGACCTATCTGATCCTTGCCTGCTTCGTCTTGACTCTCCTGTTGCTGACCCAAATTACTTGAACTGTACCTGTGCCACTTGCCCTGACCTATTGCTTGTATGACTCTGCCTCATCCGTTGGTCCTTGTTACGACTCCAGTCTCTTGACTATGTCTGTACTTCTGTTACCTTGGTCTGGTACTCCCTGGTCCGCCTGGGTCAGCTACTTGGTATGTAAACCCACTTCAAGAGTGGCCCGGTGTTCTCCTCAGGAAAATCTATCCCCAACATCAGGGGTGGAGATGAGCAAATCAAAGACGACGAAGTAGAAGTCGATCCGAATTTCAGGAAATATTCGATTTGCACAAGTCCAAATTTTCTGATGCTTCATGGTAATGAATTGCATTTTTTTTTCCTAAAATGGCTGCTACATGTGTTAGGACATGGAGCAAGGGATTCTGGGAGCAAGAGATCACAGACAATGCTATGCATGCAGTCATTCAGCAGCCAGCCCTGTGATGTCACAGCCCTATAAATACCCTCAGCCATCTTAGATTCTGCCATTCTCCAGTGAACTTAGTGCAAGGAAAAGTGCTAGGAAAGACTTGAAAACGTACATATTGGTCAATAGAAGTGTAGGGAAGGATAGGGAGGAAAGTATTGAATCAGAACAGGGTTCAATAGGGGTGTTTACAGCCTGAGTAATAAGTAATAGGAACAATCCTATTACACGTTGGTGCAGTGACTGGGGTTCAAAATTGCCATGATACAGCTGCTCATTTCAGGTTTGCAATAGATCATATCTCTGTAATTCCAATTATTGGTGTCTTATTAGCCTTGTGTGCACCGTAGTTACATGTAGTAAAGCCTTTTTTTGTGTGCATTAGAGGTGGAAAAAAAAAGAATGGGTTTATTAGCCGTTGTGTGGTGAAGTGAGAAAATTACAGCCCGTTTTGGTGTGTATTAGTGGCAAAAAAGTTTTATTTGGTATATAGCGCTGCAGTTACAGTTGGTAAAGCCTTTATTTGGCGTGTATTAGTGTGGGAAAAAAGAAAGGGTTTATTAGCCGTTGTGTGGGGAAGTAAGAAAATTTGACTTGATCTTCGACTTCATCTCAAATGATAACAGACACCCCCCAACCAAAAATCGGTGGCTTTGTCAGACACAACCCTTAGCTGACATGGCCCGGGAGCAGGCCCTGTGCCCTTACCTGTCCTCAACCTGTCTCTGTCCTTTTCTGTTCCCTCATCCAGAGAAGTACTGTATGCTGTGGGCTCAGCTCCACTATACAGCGAGGACAAGCTACTAGAGGACAGTCAGCAGCTACTGGCCAGCCAAGATGTGGAGGAGACTTCCACAGCTTCTTCCGGTAGGGGGGCAAGTACTGATGAGGAGAGTAGCGTGGCAGCTGGTGTTGTGAGTAGTAAAGCTCCTGACCCAGAGACCGTTGAGGAGGACATCAGTGACTTGCAGACAGTACTTAAAGATGATGATGTAGCCGATCGCATTTAGGAGCAAGGTGAAATATGGGCTTCATCATCATGGGAAGACGAGGGTGACAGCTTGCCCGTGAGGTAGTGATGTCACACTGTTCTGGACCTAGTTTGACTGGGCGAAATGAGTCACAGTGAAGGAACTGCTCCACGTCCTTCATCAAGAAATTGAATCCTGGCTTTCGCCTCGACAACTCAAAATTGGAACCATGGTGACCAACAATGGGAAGAACATAGTGTCGGCACTGCTTCAAGGAGGGCGGTGCTATGCCCCCTGCATGGCGCATGTGTTTAATCTGGTTGTCAAGCGGTTCCTAAAGTCTTCTACCCATCTGCAAGACATCTGAAAATGGCTAGGAAACTTTGCATGCACTTCAGCCACTCGTACACCACCAAGCACACCCTCGTTGAGCTACAGCAGCACGGTGTCCCCAACATAGGCTGATATGCAACGTTTCCACCAATTGGAATTGCAATTTTCATTTGTTGGACCAACTGTACGAACACAGAAAGGCCGTAAACGACTTCTTGATAAATTTCTTGTTGATCCAAGTGGACAGAGGTACTCCTCTGTGTAACTTTGATGTCAGCCAGTGGCAGCTCATGCGTGACACCTGCCGTTTACTCGTGCCCTTTAAGGAGGCCACTTTATTTGTCAGTCACCAGGGCTACAGGATGCTGGAAAAGATGCTGATAAATCTGTCTGGTCAGGGGACAGGAGACGTTGTGACTACATCTGAAGGCCACATGAGCCCTGTGGGGGTTGAACTGGAGGAGGATGACATTGGAGTGCAAGTGATGTGTAGCAAAATGGGTGGTTTTTCTACACAGGTGATAGGAGAGGAGGAGCAGCCAGAGGAGCCAAAGGGCGATTAGGAAGAGGAGGCAGAGGACCAAGACACACCGTGGCAGTATGCAGTGGAGATGGAGGCAGGGAGCCATTCCGAGTCACTTGGGAAAATGGCCTGATGCATGCTCATTTGCTTGCGTTGTGACAACTGAATTGTCAGCATTCGGCAGAGGGATGACTTCTGGCTCTCCACCTTGTTGGAACCTCACTAACAGTCCAAAATGGAGGCCTTTTTTACACCCTCTAAGAGGGAGGACAAACTGAACTACTATCTATCCTATGTACCTTAGTCATGCCTATGTGCACCATCGTCCATCCTTTCCCAGGTCTGACTGGTGGGCCCTCTGCGCTCACGTTCCACTACCATGGCTGCTGGGGGGATGTGGGGTGGCAGGTGCAGACCCAGCTCCATCAGCTGCAGCCTGAGTCTAGAGTCACTGATAGTGAAGAAACTACTCACCAGCAGCAAGACATAGAGCAGAATGTAAACCAGCAGGTGCTGGCATACTTAGAGTGCCCCCTGCCACCCATCATTGGATATCCACTGGACTACTGGGCAGCCAAACTCGATTTTTGGCCCCAACTAACAAAGTTTGCCCTGGAAAAGTTGTCCTGCCCAGCCAGTAGTGTGGCATCAGAGCAGGTGTTTAGTGCGGCGGGGCCATAGTTACCCAAAGGAGAACTTGCCTGTCCACCCAACATATGGAGAGACTGATCTTTGTCAAGATGAACCAGGCATGGATCAGCCAGGATTTCCACCCACCAATGCCTGAAGCATCAGATTAGAATCATTAGATCATCCATGCTGCCTCATCCAAATCTTGACAAAAGAGACAGGTTTCCTCTAGCTACCTGCCTCAGCCACTATTCTGATGCTGCCACCCGCCTGATGCCACACATCTGATGCCAAGTGCTCCTTCTTACCCCCACCATCATCAGCGGGAACTGTTACTGCCACCCACCTCCCCACTTTGTCACCAGGTCACTCTGTGGTCTCATGATGCTGATGCTGCCACCTCAACACTGTCATTGTGCCACTCTGTGATGTCCTGATACTGCTGCTGCCACCTCAATATTATGTTTTTATGTCACCTTGCCACTCTGTGGTCTCTTGATGCTGCTGCTGCCACCTCCATAATGTCATTGTGCCACTCTCTGGTCTCTTGAAGCTGCTACTGCCGCCTCCACACACTGCCATTGTGCCACTCTGTGGCCTCCTCCTGATGCTGCTGCCACCTCCACACACTGTCATTGTGCCACTCTGTGGCGTTTTCTTGATGCATTCTGCTGCCACCTCCACACACTGTCATTATACCACTCTGTGTCCTCCTCCTGATGCTGCTGCTTTCACCACCTCCACACTCTGTCATTGTGCCACTCTGTGACCTCCTGATGCTGATACTGCTGCTGTCACCTCCACATTATGTCACCTTGCCACTCTGTCAGACCTTCTGCAGTCATAGGCAGGTCAAAGTTGACAACAATCAACACTTGTTCTACATCAATTCTTCGATCACAGACATTAGTGGTGAAAGTAACTTTTCCCTTGCCATCTCAGTCATTGTGCCACTCTGTGGCCTCCTCTTGATACTTGCCTCTGCTACCTCCACTCACTGTCATTGTCCTACTCTGTGACCTCCTCTTGATGCATGCTGCTGCCACCACCAGACTCTGTCACTCTGCCACTCTGTGTCCTCCTCCTGATGCTGCTGCCAACTCCAGACTCTGTCATTGTGGAACTCTGTGGCCTCCTGATGCTGCTGCCACCTCATTGTACTGCTGCTGCCACCTCCAGAGTCTGTGATACTGGTGGTAGTCATCTGCTACTGTTGCATACATAATGTATCCTGTATCCATACAGCAATTTGCCCTGGAATACATTTCCCCATTTTGCTTTGATAGTGAGGGTCTAAAAGCCTGGTTATCCAGTAATCATCAGATTGCTTAATATTAACAATATGTGTGTCAGTATGTTTGCAACAAGCATACAGCTTGTCATGCTTGCCAGTGTGCCAAAGGACCTATTTCATTCCGGCATCACCCTCCAATGCAATGATTGGTTGTTATGGCCAGTGTTGTCATAATCAAAAGCCTCCTGCTCCTCCCTCTCCAGTGGTAGCTCCTCATTCTTCTCTTCCTCCTCTAAAGGACTTTTTTCTTGTGATTCCCCAGCAACTGCAGGGCAGTCTGCAAGATGCAGAAGTTGTATCAGTGTGAACATATACTCTCAGATTAATAAGAGGGGGGTGGGATCATTCATACTGCTATTGTCTCTCTGTTGGCCTCTTCAAAGGGCCTGAATATTTGACAGGTGTCTCTGAATAGCTGTCACTGTCTGACCTCGAAACTACATATGCTAGCTGCCGAGGTGGTTTGAGACATTATAACATAATTCAATGATTTACACTGCTCATAAGGACCATCATGCTTTTGGAGGGGAGACAGCCAAGAACAGTGTATGATGCTTGATGCACTAACACAACATGGCAGCACTTCACTTTAGAAATATGATAGGAGAGAGAGGGATGGGGAGTGGGAGCAATGTTTTGCCCTGCTGCTGTTGTGGAGAGGAGGATGTTGATGGTGGAAGATGTGGTGGATGAGATCCTGTTGTGGATCTAGGCTGGAAATGTGGAGTTGTCAATAGGACCTAGCCTCATTGCTAAAGTGGTACATTGTCCCTGCCAGGGATGTTACTAGGGTCTCAAAAGATCTGGGGCCCAAGCCCCAATGAATATAGCCCAATTCTCTATGTCAACCCTCAACCCGCCCCACTATACAGCAGCACAAACCTCACATCCAATGCCTACCAGGTAATGTCTTCTGTGATATAGATTTTCTCTGTCATCATCTTCTCCATTTGGTTTTCGACAACTTCTTTCAGCCATGCCTCGTCTCTGCAGAGTGTGACACACAGAAATCTTAGCTTCCTAACATCTCTATCATCATCCTCCATCCTGGAGAACCCACAGTGTTATCCTGCTGCTCGCTGTGCTCCCCAATACCCTCAAATATTATCCCGAAGAAAAATTAGTGCCCCTCATAGTAATAGTCCTACCAATAGTAATTCCCTTCTAGAGTGCCCCCATTAGTAATACTGCCCCCTACAGTGCCCCCAGCAGTGATAATTCTCCACAAGAGTGTTCCCATTAGTAAAAGAGTCCTCCAGTATTAATAATAGTCTCACAACACCCCCAGTAGAAATATGGCCCCCTATTGTTCCCCCAGTGGTAATAAAGCACTCTAAAGAGCCCTCAGTAGTAAAAAGACCCTCCATAATGCTCTTAGTAGAAATAAGGCAGATCTATAAGTCCCTCCTATAGATTCACCAGTACTAATAAGAATACCTAATGTCCCCTGGATTTCTAATACACTCACAGTGCCCCCAGTATTTATATTGCCCCCTCCTGTTATTATGCTCACCCTGAAGTGCCCCCTTTATAATTCAGTGCCCCCTGTAGTTATATTCCTCCTTTTAGTGTCCTCAGAAATTATCATTTCTCAGCTCCTCCACCACACAATCCCATGTAAATAACGCTATTTCCCTCCCTCCACCGTAGAGTCATGTGTAAATAACATCACACCTTTTCTCCAGCCCCTTCCAATATACAGTCCCAGTTAAAAAAACCATAACTACCAGCATTGCTTTGCCTCTCCCTTCAGAAGAAACAAGGAAAAAGGGTGCTAATTAGAGATGAGCGAACGTGCTCGTAATGAGCACTGTACCGCTCGGCTCCCCTGCGCTCGCATGGGCGCAGGCAGCCGCTTCCGTCGGGTGAGGAGGACGTAGGCAGCTGCCTGCGACCATGCGAGCGCAGGGGAGCCGAGCGGTACAGTGCTCATTACGAGCACGTTCGCTCATCTCTAGTGCTAATAGATTGAGAAATTGACGGAACTGTCAAATATGGTGGAGGAAGCCTGATGATATGGGGTTGTTTCACAGCCAAAGGTTTTGGATACTTGACCAGGATCGATGAAGGTCTCAATGCTGAGCTATATGCGAGTATTCTCCAAGACAAGTTACTTTGAGAACTCGAGTACTAGGGGTATGAAAAGGAAGTCATAGTGTTCAAGCAGGACAATGACCTGAAGCATATGCCGAGATTGGAGAAGAAATGGCTCAATGACAATGAAGTAGAGGAGCTGGATTGGCCTGAGACCTCAACCCAATCAAACACTTGTGGGTAGGGTGACTGAAGTGAGTTGACCACTATGCACTAACATTGGGAACATGTAGAAGAGACTTAGAAACAGATTTTGGTCGAGACGTGCTTGAATCTGATTGAGAGCTTGCTCAGAAGAAGTCAAGCAATGTTGAAAGCGAAATGTGGTTTTACAAAATAATAAAAAATAAAATTTAGAATTTTAGGAGCAAAACAATAAAAATGTAGTTACATGACAAGAATCTGTCTAACTAACCCTATGTTAGTAGTTACCTATGAGATAGCCGAGATGATTGTCTATAAAATGATGATAGTCTCACATTCAAAGCTGTAGTGGATGGTGAGAGATGGAGCCTGAAAGTCAAAAGTTCAAAACATTGTTACCCTTTTGCTTGTCAGTGTATTTGAGTTCTGCTCATACTCGGTAAATCATTATACATTTATGCATACACACATATATCCATTCAGAGAATCCAGGAGGAATCAATATTCTGATTGTTTATCTAGGAATGCATTGGTTATTTTAAACAAGCTCATATTTCTGAGGTTGTCTTTTGTTTGACGGAAACATTCTGTATATGATGCAAGATTTTCCTAATACTGCCTATACACTGTGTTTGGACCTAATTGGATTTTCAAGTGTATGGGGCTGAGCAGTGATACCAAAACATAGCTGCTACACAATGTACGACGTTGTGCTTGGTGAGCTGTTATTGGCAGGGATCCTGGGTGTCGAACCAACACCAATCAGAAACTGATGGTCTATCCAGAGGACAGGTTATCAGTAGAGATGAGCGAGCATACTCGTCCGAGCTTCTCGTTCGAGTATTAGGGTATTCGTCAGCGCTCGCTGCTCGGACGAGTATCTCGCCATGCTCGAGGAAATGGCAACTTCCGCATCGTGCTTTTTTTGCGCCTATAAACACAGCCAATCACAAGCCTGGAGACTCTACAGTACACCCAGCATCACGTGGGGCCCTTACATGTCGATAGCAGGGGTTGGCTGGCCTGATCAGGTGACCCTGGAATATACTAGTGACTGGCCGCGGTGCTCGGCTCAGATGCCGTCTGGATGTCGTTAGGGATAGAGCTGCTGCCTTTCAGGGACAGTATTAGGGCCTGCATTTAGTTCTCTGTTAGGCAGGAATCACCCACAAAGAACCCAACAGCCCTTCTAAGGGCTAGAAGACATTTTTTTTTGTCTCCTGGCTTGGCTGGCTGGCTGGCACTAGTAGTGCAGCTATCGCCATATATAACTTCCTTTTTTTTTAATGTTATATCTCAGTGATACAAATCCATTGCACACAGCAGTGTGGAACCTTTCTGTGTGTCACAGTTCAGTACACTCACTACAACCAAGTCTTTTGCTGCATGTCACGTATATAGCTTGATCCCAAAAATCTCTGTGCGACATTTGTCTGGGTCGCAGTCTAAATAGCCACCGTCAGTAGGGTGTCAGTCAGCTCTACGATAGTTTCTGCACGTCACGTTCCAAAAAAACAAAACTAAAAAAAATATATATAAAAAAATATATATAAAAAAATTAGTTTTTTTTTGTTGTTTTAGCTCAGTGATACAAATCCATTTCACACAGCTGCGTGGAACCTTACTGTGTGTCACAGTTCAGCACACTCACTCCAATCCGTATTTTCTGTCCAGGTGACACTTTCTGTACGTCACTAAATACAACCAAGTCTTTTGCTGCAACGTATATAGCTTGATCCCAAAAATCTCTGTGCGACATTTGTCTGGGTCGCAGTCTAAATAGCCACCATTAACAGGGTGTGAGTTAGGTCTATGATAGTTCCTGCACGTCACGTTCCCAAAAAAAACAAAACAAAACAAAAATATATATTAAAAAATATATATTAAAAAAATAGTTTTTTTGTTGTTTTAGCTCAGTGATACAAATCCATTTAACACAGCTGCGTGGAACCATTCTGTGTGTCACAGTTCAGCACACTCACTACAATCCGTATTTTCTGTCCAGGTGACACTTTCTTTACGTCACTTAATTAAACCAGACTGAACAGGTTTGTGGGTTTCAGTACACCAGGCCCATTTATTTTTTATTTTTTATACAATACACTTATATACAGAAAATGTTGAACCCCAGGGCTAAGGGTCAAGGACGAGGGCGTCGGCGTGGGCATTCAATTACTGCAGGGGGCAGAGGCCGTGGTCCTGGACAGGGTGAGACAGTACCTGCTGATGAGGGAGCAGGGGAACGCCGCAGAGCTACACTCCCTAGCTTCATGTCTAAACTTACAGGGACACGTGGTAGAGGACTGTTGAAACCACAACAGTGCGAACAGCTGATCTCGTGGATTGCAGACAATGCTTCAAGTAATTTGTCCACCAGTCAGTCTTCCACACAGTCCACCCACGTTACCCAAGGGAGCACTCCTCTGGCTCCTCCACCTCAACCTCCTTCCCCCCAGTCTGCCCCCTCCCAGGAAAATTTGGAATGCGATCCGGCATACTCTGAGGAACTGTTTTCTGGACCCTTCCCAGAGTCACAAACCACTTCTCAGGTTGCTGCTGACCTCGTTCCCGATGCCCAAGTTTTCCAACTGTCGCAGTCTGTGGGTGATGATGATGATGATGACAATTTTGAGTTAGTGGAAGAAGTTTGTAAAGAGGTGTTGGACGATGAGGAGACACGGTTGTCAGACAGTGGTGAAGTTGTTGTCAGGGCAGGAAGTCCGAGGGGGGAGCAGACTGAGGAATCGGAGGATGACAAGGTGACTGACCCAAGCTGGGTTGATATGCTGAGTGAAGACAGTGCTTCTGAGGCGGAGGCGAGTGCTGCACCAGAACAGGTTGTAAGAGGCAGTGGTGTGGCCAGAGGGAGAAGCAGGGCCAGAGTTGGTGCATCAGCAGCAACTGTTTCACGTAGTGAAGCTCCTGTGTCGAGGCCTAGATGTTCGCAAGTCTGGAGGTTCTTTAAAGAAAGTGAGGATGACCGACGGACTGTGGTGTGCAACCTGTGCCACACCAGGATCAGCAGAGGTGCCACCACTACTAGCCTAACCACCACCAGCATGCGCAGGCATATGAGTACTAAACACCCCACTAAATAGAACCAAGGCCGTTCACCACCTCCTGCGGGTCACACCACTGCTCCTTCCCCTGTGTCACTCGCTGCCTCTGCTAGTCAACCCCCTGCGTTACTCGTTGCTTCTGCTAGTCAACCCCCTGCCCAGGACACCGGCACGAGCGCCTCCCGCCGGAAAACCACAACTTCGCCTCCACGATCCTCCACAGTGTCCACCAACGTGTCCCAGCGCAGCGTTCAGCTGTCTTTACAGCAGACTCTGGAGTGCAAGAGGAAATACAGTTCCACCAACCCTCATGCCCAAGCCCTCAACGTCCACATCTCCAAATTGCTGAGCCTGGAGATGCTGCCCTATAGGCTGGTAGAGACCGAGGCCTTTTGCAATCTCATGGCGGTGGCTGACCCTCGGTTTTTGGTCCCCAGCCGCCACTATTTTTCCCGATGTGCCGTCCCAGCCCTACACCAGCACGTGTCAGAGAACATCCTCCGTGCCCTGAACAACGCTGTTTCTGAGAAGGTCCACCTAACCACGGACACGTGGACAAGTGCTGCCGAGCAGGGACACTATAGCTCACTGACGGCACATTGGGTTAACTTGGTGGAGGCTGGGACCGAGAATGACCCTGGGGCCGCTCATGTACTGCCCACACTGAGGATTGTGGGGCCTACCTCGGTCACGGTCTCTCAGACCTACTATGCCTCCTCCGACCCCTCCTCCTCCTCCACCGAATTACACGTGGCCTGAACTGGCGCTGTACGTCTTGGAGGTGCTGGCCTGCCCTGCCGCTAGCATGCTGTCAGAGCGGGTATTCAGTGCAGCTGGTGGCGTCATCACCGATAAGCGTACACGCCTGTCAACTGACAGCGCTGACAGGCTGACACTTATTAAAATGAACAAAGCCTGGATTTCACCAGAATTCAAATCTACTCCGGGGGAAAGCAGCCAAAGATTAACATTACTTATGTATCCGATTCCTCTTCTCTACTCCTCCTACTCCTTTTCCTCCTCCATATGGTCTTTGCCTAACGCTGACCAAAAAAACACCATTTTTCAAAGGTCCAACTGGCACTCTTTTACCACAATTTTTCAGGAGGGCCCCCTACAGGCCCTCTCTTCAAACAATTTTTCCGGAGGTCCACCTACAGGCCCTCTCTTCAAACAATTTTTCCGGAGGTCCACCTACAGGCCCTCTGTCCAAACAATTTTTCTGGAGATCCACCTACAGGCCCTCTGTCCAAACAATTTTTCCGGAGGTCCACCTGCAGGCCCTCTCTCCAAACAATTTTTCCGGAGGTCCACCTACAGGCCCTCTGTCCAAACAATTTTTCCGGAGGTCCACTTACAGGCCCTCTCTTCAAACAATTTTTCCAGAGGTCCACCTACAGGCCCTCTGTCCAAACAATTTTTCCGGAGGTCCACCTACAGGCCCTCTGTCCAAACAATTTTTCCGGAGGTCCACCTACAGGCCCTCTCTCCAAACAATTTTTCCGGAGGTCCACCTACAGGCCCTCTCTCCAGTTCCAGTTTCCAGTTTTATTTGCGCAAACTGCGTAAATTTTATTTTTGGGATAGGTGTGAAATATAATATTACCTGCGTATCTATATTGCCCAACGTTGGATACAGTAGCAACAAGAAGACCAAACACATGCTGCCCACAGGGTTCCGCAAATTCCTGGTCCACAATGTCAAGGAGCTCGAGGTTCTGTTGATGAGCAACAAGTCCTTCTGTGCAGAAATCGCCCACAACGTCTCCATCTAAGAACCTAAAGACCATTGTGGAGAGAGCGGCACAGCTCGCCATCAAAATGACAAACCCCAACGCCAGACTGTGCAGCGAAGATAGCAAATAAATATCTCTATGGTTATTTGTGCTAAATAAAAGTTAAACACACACAAAAAAAAAAAAATCATCTGTTCCTGTGCCTGATCCACCCAAGTTGAATCTGTCCCATCATGAGAATGTCCCCCCAAGGAGTCCCCACTGTAACTTGCTTTCCATACAACTACCTCACCCCCCGACAACTGTGTTTCGCCATTATCCACCACCTCCTCAGACAACACTGGTAAATCCCCACTGTCAGCACACGGAGAAAGCAAAAGGTCTTGCGAATTGGGGCAGAGAATGTTCTGGGGTAGCACATCAGAGAAGGGGTGACTATGGGGTTCCAGGGAGTACGTGACCACATGCAATCTCCATCTAAAAAGTCATGCCACACTTGATCGAGCTCATAATTGACAATTGTACCGGTTGATGCTAAATTTTTAAGTTGGGGTCCTGTGTCGTCATTCTAACTACATCTGGCTGTTGCCACCACCACACACGCTAGCCCAGGGGGCACTACTCTGGCTCTTCCAGCTCAACCTCCTTCCCCCCAGCCTGCCCCCCACCTACAGGCCCTCTCTCCAAACAATTTACGTCTTTTTCCTATCTTTCTCTCTCTCCAAACTATTTTTCCGGATAGCTGCCATATACGGTATTAAACTGAGTATTATACATAGAACACATACCACACTTGACCTATACCAGGGGTGCACAACCTGCGGCCCGGGGGCCACATGCGGCCCTTGATACCATTCTGTGTGGCGCCATCCATCTGGTAACAGACACGTATGTCCATGTTTTGTGGCTGCTCACATGCATTTTTCATGTATTTCTCCCATTAGATGGGACTCCTGGAACTGTAATTAGACATTAATGGTATACACTGTGTGTTCAATCTGCCATAAATACAGTATTTCAGTTGGTAATACCCCTTTAAATTTTATTTTCGGCCCTTGACGTTGGTTCAGTCGGACAATGTGGCCCCCACCCAGAAAACGTTGTGCACCCCTGATCTATACTGAACGTCACTTTTAAAAATACGTAATTTTCCTCTCTTTCTCTCATTTGTCTGGGTTGCAATTAAGTAGACCACGTCTGCCTAATCTAATAGTTTCCGTGTAATTGCTCCATACTGCACGTCTTTTTCCTCTCTTTCTCTCTCTCCAAACTATTTTTCCGGATAGGTGCCGTATACGGTATTAAACTCAGAAGAATACATACCGTACCAGTTGATGCTACAGTTTTTCCAAATCCATCCGGCTGTTGTCACCACCACACCCACTAGCCCAGGGGGCGCTCCTCTGGCTCTTCCAGCTCAACCTCCTTCCCCCCAGCCTGCCCCCCACCTACAGGCCCTCTCTCCAAACAATTTACCCGGATAGGGGACGTATTTTTTTTGGTTCTTCTTTTAATTGCCTCCTGACCTGTGATAGGCAGAGCATGGACACGTCCCCTTAGCTGCAGTAGGAAAGACACTCCCCTGGCCAGAGCAAGCTCTGTTTCCTTTTCCGTGGTCGAAAAATCCATGAAATATATGGTCCCAAGATAGGGGACGTATACGGTATTAAACTCAGAAGAATACATACCGTACCGGTTGATGGTACAGTTTTTCCAAATCCATCCGGCTGTTGTCACTACCACACACGCTAGCTAAGGGGGCACTCCTCTGGCTCTTCCAGCTCAACCTCCTTCCCCCCAGCCTGCCCCCCACCTACAGGCCCTCCCTCCAAACAATTCACCCGGATAGGGGACGTATTAGATATTATACAGATTTTTTTTTGGTTCTTCTTTTAATTGCCTCCTGACCTGTGATAGGCAGAGCATGGACACGTCCCCTTAGCTGCAGTAGAAAAGACACTCCCCTGGCCAGAGCAAGCTCTTTTTCATTTTCCGTGTTCGAAAAATCCATGAAATATATGGTCCCAAGATAGGGGACGTATATGATTTTAAACTGAGAAAAATCGATACCACACATGCCCCACTAGGAGAATTTGGGGTAATGGTGGGATTAGGCAGCCTCAGATGCATCCATGCATGCTGCCCCTGCTGTTTCCTGTCCATTTCCGTGGTGTTTCCATCATTTTCTGAGGTTTCCAGGTTTTCATCCAGCCTTCCCTAGGCAGAGCCTTGGTCCCCTGCAAAAATGCTCGAGTCTCCCATTGACTTCAATGGGGTTTGTTATTCGAAACGAGAACCTGTGCATCGGGAAAAGTTCGACTCGAATAACGAGCACCCGAGCATTTTAGTGCTCGCTCATCTCTAGTTATCAGTAAAAAAAAAAAAAATCTTGGAAAACCCTTTTAATATGGCAAACTCCATTCTGGTAAAACTATGCTTTCTATGAAACTATGAGGTTATAATATTTATCATTATCTTTAAGACGCAAGGCAATTCATTTAATAAATGGATCATCATTCTACAAATACATGTTGTCCTTAAGGTAACAATGATGAAATCTCTGAGGCTTATTCCACTGATATATGATAATTCATCATCTATAAAAGGATACATAGTTAAGGTGCTGTATCAGTATCATGGACATTTTTTTGGTTTACATTTCATGTACAGAGGGCAAGTACTGAGAAGAGAACAGAGCAATCAACCTAAATGTATTCATCAACTGTAAGTATGCATCGTTTGGATTATTTCTAATCTGGAAAAGGAATTTAGCTTTCCTTCCAAAATAGACTAATAGCTTTCCTTCCAAAATAGTAATGGTTCCTTTATACTGTATGTTGGATCCACTCTTTATCGCTGTCACCAACCTCCTCCTCTGATGCTGTTGCCTCTTCAGCATCCTTATCCAGTTCCCATCCCTTCAAAATTACTCAGACGGTGATATGTCATAGGCTCCTTGCCTCCACCCTCATGATTCACACTTCTATACTATTCACCCAAGTTCAGCTACCACCATGGCTACCAGTGCTTCTACCACCTCCACCACCACCATAGCATTAAGTGTCACTACTACCACAACCAACAAAGCTACACATTTCAGTCATCATGTCCTCCTCCTTCATCTAAGAAGTTTAAGAGTTTGTGTTTTAACCCTGCTACATATGTAAATGGCGTCTGTCATTTTACATTTCAAATTCAGCACAGTAGTAAGCATAGCAGTGCAAAGGAACATGAAGACAGAGGGCCACGTAACCCTGGGTGGGCCCCGGCCTGCAGATCTGCCTACAATGTCTGGGAGTCTACCTCACCGCCAATCAGGAGGCAGGATATTGACTTGTCTACTAGGCTACAGTAGGGTCCCAAGCTATTCTGAGCTCAGCCACTGATTTGATAGGACACGTCTTTAACAGATACAGCAGTTAGATATACAAGACAGCCAATGTGCGGTCTTTTAGAGACAGTGTATGGATTGTGATGGTCTAGCTAGGTAGATTGAATTACTTGATAGAAAGACAGGTTTTAGCACAAGGGACCGTATACCGTAGCGTTAGACAGTTTATTCTGTGTATTATTGAGTTTGACCTACATACATATAGACTCTACTGCACACACATCAGCATTTAAAGAGACAGTAACAGAACCCTTTTTATGTGCCAGAGCCAGCTAGCAGGCCAAATAACATTAAAACTACAACAACAACAACAACAATAAATAAATCTACTGGCTGAGGATAACAAGTTCTATAAAGTGTATTTAATACTTTAACATTAGCAGAAGGCTGTTTTCTGGCCTTAGAAGTTGTGCTAGTGTGCATTAAAAACTATTTTGGAAAATGTTATTAGATGATTTATTTTGAGCTTACACAGTGGCTGCTCATCAGGGATGTATGTTGCATACTCATGCATGCTCATGCCCTGGGATTTGTCAGTAGGAAAATCTGTGCCATAAAAAATGTTATCCTCCTGATATTTACTCTAGAGCACATGCTCACACTGATGTAACAAGGGATGCTGGAGGAAGAATAGCTTCCACATCCTGTGGCTGTTGAGGACCCTCATGGGCAAAGCACCGTGAAAGGCTATGAGGAGGAGAAGTTGATGGTGCAGGGGGACCAGCTAAGGAATGAGGTTGACACTTTTTATGACACACACAGCTATAACTGCTGCTGATGATGAGGACAATGGCCATTACCAACCATTGCAGTGTGGGACAAAGCCTGAAAGAACTGACACCATGAGGATGCTGGTGAGTATTCTTTGTTTCTTTCATGCACAAGCAAAGTGATGACCACTGGATAGGTGTACTTTTAGGGGCTCGCTATCTTAGCAAAAATGGGGGAATGCTGTCCTGCTACCAAAAGAGAGGCAAAATTGTTGGCTTACCAGGAAATCCTCTGTGCAGCTTTTACTCAGCAGATGTCTATGTCTATCATGCACTGACCAGGAGGGTCTTTTTCTTGCCACATTAAATGACTGACCTGCCACTATTTGTGCCAAGTGTACCGCTATAGCAGCACCCGCTACAGCCACTTCAGTTTGCTGAACATGATGGAACAGTGTCACGTCAACCTGAGGCACTTCTGTAAAGGGATACCCACTGCCTGAGCAACCAGGTTAAGCTTACCTGGATTGTGTCATTTCTCCTGCAACATATGTTTTTAACACCATCAACCATGCATTTACCCATAGCTATGTAAGTCAGTATTACTTTGGCATTATTTGTTGTTGCTGTCTTTGCCTTAACCTCTTCAGGACCCTGCCATTTTTCACCTTAAGGACCAGGCCATTTTTAGGAAATCTGACATGTGTCACTTTATGTGGTGATAACTTTAAAATGCTTTTACTTATTCAGGCCATTCTGAGATTGTTTTCTTGTCACTTATTATACTTCATGACAGTGGTAAATTTGAGTCAAAATATTTCATTTTTATTTATTAAAAATACCAAATTTACAAAAAATTTTGAAAAATTAGCAAATTTCCAAATTTCTCTCTACGTTTAAAATACATAGTAATACTTCCAAAAATAGTTATTACTTTACATTCCTCATATGTCTACTTTGGATCATTTTAAAAGTGACATTTTATTTATTTATTTTTTGGACGTTAGAAGGCTTAGAAGTTTAGAACCAAATCTGTCACAAAATTTCCAAAACCCACTTTTTAAGGACCAGTTCAGGTCTGAAGTCACTTTGTGAGGCTTACATAATAGAAACCACCCAAAAATGACCCCATTTTAGAAACCACCCCTCTAAGCATTCAAAACTGATTTTACAAACTTTGTCAACCCTTTAGGTGTTCCACAAGAATTAAAGGAAAATGCAGACGAAATTTCAGAATTTCACTATTTTTGGCAGATTTTCCATTTTAATCCATGTTTTTCCAGTAACAAAGGAAGGGTTAACAGCCAAACAAAACTCAATATTTATTACCCTGATTCTGTAGTTTACAGAAACATCCCATTTGTGATTGTAAACTGCTATACGGGCACACGACAGGGCACAGAAGGAAAGGAACTCCATATGGTTTTTGGAGGGCAGATTTCACTGGGAAAATTTTAAATTGTCATGTCACATTTGAAGACTCCCTGATGCACCCCTAGAATAGAAAGTCCAAAAAAGTGACCACATTTTGGAAACTACTAGTGATGAGCAAGCATGCTCAGCCGAACTCGCTGTTCGGCCGAGCATGCCAACGCTCGGGTACACTCGGTGCTCTGCCGAGCACCAGGTGTACTCGAGTGCCATGCTCGAGTCCCCGCCCTCCCCGCACGCTAATTAGACTTGCCCAGAGGCAGAGCTCACCGCCGTGGAGCCCGGGCTCGTCTGCATTTTTCACGCTCTCCCTGCCCCTGTCACTGCCTCCGCCCGCCTTCCTCTTCACTTGCGTCCTTCGTCTGTTCCAGTCTCTCCCAGAGCCGGTGCATGCGCAGTGGCTACGCTGATGCCGTGCCCACAATGGGCAATGCAGTGCGCATGTGCCGGCTCGGCAAGAGCCTAAAACTGATGGAGGACGCAAGTGAAGAGGAGGGCGGGTGGAGGCAGTGACAGGGGCTGGGAGAGCATGAAAAAAAGCAGACGAGCCCGGGCTCCACGGCGGTGAGATACCTGGCCACATTTTTTTTATTTTTATGGGGGACTACTATAAACCAGGCACCGTCCCCTCTTCAGAGTGGGGGGTGCCTGGTTTACTACTCAGTCCTCCCATTGACTTTGATTATGCTCGGGTGCTCGACCAATCACTCGAGCACCCCCTAGTGCTTGGCCAGAGCACCCGAGCACACGAGCACGGAGGTGCTCGATCATCACTAGAAACTACGGGATAAGGTGGCAGTTTTGTTGGTACTATTTTAGGGTACATATGATTTTTGGTTGCTCTATATTACACTTTTTGTGAGACAAGGTAACCAAAAATAGCTGTTTTGGCACAGTTTGTATTTTTTGTAATTTACAACGTTCATCTGACAGGTTAGATCATGTGATATTTTTATAGAGCAGGTCACTATAGACATGGCAATATCTAATATGTATATTTTTTATTTAAGTTTTACACAGTAATATTTTTGTAACAAAAAAAAATAAAATCTGGTTTTAGTGCCTCCATAGTCTGAGAGCTGTAGTTTTTTATTTTGTTGGCGATTGTCTCAGGTATAGGCTAATTTTTTGCAGGATGAGATGACGGTTTGATTGGTACTATTTTGGGGGGCATACACCTTTTTGATCGCTTGGCATTACACATTAAAATTTTGACCCACATTTTTCAAAAAATGTTTAATTCATCAGATTTTCTTCAGGAAAAATTTGGGCAAATTTTCATTCTGGAAAGACAAAGAGAGAGACATGGATTTTCCGGCATTCACACTATTTTAAAATCAATTTATGTCTGAATAAAAATTGTCAATTCAGACTAATTTTAGGAAATTTGCTCATCTCTAAACTTAAGATTTGAGTGATAGTTAGACTTAGACTTTTTAAACATTCCTTTTATGATTTTAGAAAAAAATTCCATTCTTTCTCTTCATTTAGGACTTTTATTATCTTCTGGTGCAATCAGTCAATAAAAAATTGCTTTCATTATCAACTTTTTCTTAAACATTTATTGACCATGCAATATAACACCACCACAGTGTTTGAAATAATTCTTCTGGGTTTTCCAAATTTCCAAAATATAAAGAACATTTTCTTCCCTTTGATGCTTCTAACTTACTGTGTGACGGTATGTGGAAACCTCCTCATCATTCTGGTGGTGTCCTACAGCAGATCGCTCCATTCTCCCATGTACTTCTTCCTCACACAGCTCTCCTTCACAGATATACTATTGTCCTCCATCATCGTGCCCAACATGCTCCGCATTGTGTTGTATGAAGGAAGTTCTGTGTCTTTTATTGGATGTTTTATACAATTTCATTGTTTTTTAGCCACAGAATCATTGGAATGTCTTCTCCTTACCGTGATGTCCTATGACCGGTATCAGGCCATCTGTAACCCTATGCAATACACATCCATTATAAACTTCACATTTTGTGTAAAAACAATGTTTCTTACTTGGTTGTTTGTTCTTTTTATTACATTGATGATGTCTATAACAATAAGTAATTTGCTATTCTGTGGACCAAACATCATTGACCATTTTTTCTGTGATTTTGACCCAATGCTTGAACTTTCCTGCTCAGAAACATTTATAGTGAAGATGGAAAGCAAGTTAATAGCAGTTCCTTTAGTCATTTGTCCATTTATCGTTATCATAATTTCATATGTGTACATTATCATCACCATACTGAAGATCCCCTCTGTGACCGGGAGGCAGAAGACCTTCTCCACCTGCAGCTCTCACCTGGCCGTGGTGTTTTTATATTATGGGTCACTTATTAGCATTTATTTACTTCCAAATGTGAAAAATGCAAAAAAAATCCTTTCCCTGTTCTACAATGTTGTAACTCCTCTTCTTAACCCTATGATATATAGCCTGAGGAATAAAGATATTAAGAAGGCTTTAGAAAAGATAGTACAACGAATACACCAGAGATTCCATACATGATAGTTTATTCATCTTCATCAGTCAAGTAAAAGTAAAGACAATAAGGCCCCATTCAGATGGTCGTATTATTGCGGGTCCGCATTATTGCGGACCCGCAATAATACGAGGGCCGCCCGGCGTGTGTTCTGCACCGCTCGGAACACACGCCGGGCGACCCCATTCAAAATTCCTATACTTGTCCGTGCGGACAAGTATAGGACATGCTTAATCGGAGCCGCGGCACGGAGCTAGCTGCGTGCTGCGGCTCCCCGCTCTATAGAGGTGAATGGGGCCGCATCTATTCCGCAATATTGCATAATATATACGGCCCCATTCACACGGTCGTGTGAATGGGGCCTAAGTCATAAAACAGAGTATGCAAAGAAGGAGAAGAAGAAGAAGGATTTTAAAGCTGGGTAAACCTAGAGAAACAGACTTAGCTTTAGTCCTCCTTCATGCATGCTTATTTTTCTGTCTTCCAAAGCATGTCAAGTATTTAAGGGTATGGCCACATTGTCACCGTTACTGATGTTCTTGTGGAAGCCAAAGAGAATTCACAAAAGAGGAGAAGTCATATCTGTCCTTTATACTTTCTCTACTTTTATAATGCACTCTTGGTTTTCGGTTCCAAAACGTCAAGCAGAAACCTGTCTGTATGTCCATACCCTAAGGTTTCCTAACAACTAATGGGGTCATTTTTCAAACTGGTGTAAATTAGAACTGGCTTAGTTGCCCATAGCAACCAATACGATTCTACCTTTCATTCGGGGGATTTTAATTTGTTGCAGTGGGTAACTAATCAAGTTCTACTTTACACCGGTTTTTATAAATATCCTCTAATCTTTTAGATTTGTATAATTTTTTAAGGATCCACAAATGCCAAAATAGTGTTGTATGGTAATTATTTTATTTTGTATTTTTAGGGGTGTTTCTGTGTGTTTTAAGACATATGTTTTGAATGCTGTTTTTCTGCTCTGTAAGTTATTCTGAAAAAAGCTATTATAGAAAAATATGTAAAAATGTTATAAAAATGACACATAAGCTGGCTCCTGCTT
Source organism: Rhinella marina (assembly GCA_900303285.1). NCBI lineage: Eukaryota > Metazoa > Chordata > Amphibia > Anura > Bufonidae > Rhinella > Rhinella marina. The sequence goes on along the minus strand of ONZH01012009.1, from coordinate 20,692 downwards.
GTTTAAGTAGGGCCACATAGAAAAAAATGTCTATGGCACAAAAAAACACCAGAAAAAGAGACAAAAACACCACTGACCCAGAACATGCAATTGAAGTGAATATATGGTAAATGGCACTATAAAAAATGAATGCAAATTAATGTGCATAATTGAGCAGTGCACCGACATTCAGAGTTAAAGCGGTTGTCCCATGAAAAATATTCGACAGTTTTCAAACCAGCATCTTGATCTGAATACTTTTGTAATTTCATTTAGTATAGCCAGTGAGCTATTCAATAAAATGTATCTGTATAGCGCCACCTGCTGTTTGTTTCTTATTTCTTTGTCCTGCTCACTGAGAAGGCTGCACATGCTCAGTTTCATCCTCCTACTGCCTCATAAACTACGATAGTGAGAGCTCCAGAAGAAAGACATGCCCGCTGAGAAAAGACACTCCCCATGAGTTGCCGGCTTGATAGAAATGTAGCAGATTAATGAATGTAGAGATCTCCGGATCCATGTGAGGTACAGGGCTGGTTCTAGCTTTGATAGAAAGAGAATGTCATGTACTATATGATGTCTGATTTTAATTTTTATATCAATCATGGGATAACCCCTTTAATATGTTATTTTTATCATACAGTTTGTGTTCCTCAATATTAAAAGCAGGTTTCATATATCACTATGTACTGCACCCACATTCATAGCTAATCTGTTCTGTTAGCTGTAGCCTTATATTGTGTCAATATTATTGGCATGTGGTAATTTATTGTCTTGTACATAACTGTGCAGTGGAGTAAAATGTATCATAACTAATCCCTTCTATTAGCTTAAATGTTACTTTAAATCTGTATTATAGGCAGGTGTAAAGTATTGCCCTGTACATATGTAAGCAGTGGAGTTAAATTTACCATAGCTAATCCTTTCTTTTAGCAATATAGTTGTTATACACTATGGCCAACAGACAGTTTCCTGAGCCCTCCAAAGGAATGGACAGTTGCATAAATGTTCATGTAGCTGACATAAATACTAGCAAAAGAAGGGGTGGTGATAGCACAACAGGTCAGAGGTGTCACTCTCATCCAGCCGGCATGTTGTGACCCATAATCCAGCTGTACTGAAGTGGTTGACTTGCTCTTCAATATCATCTCACGTGCAACAACAGATGCACACAGCCAGGAATTAGTGAGTTTCTCTGACATCACTCTTAGTTGGCATGGCCAATATACTGCCTCTGTGGCCTCACCTATCCTAAACCTGCCTCTTGCTTTTGCCTCTCATTCTGCTCGGTAAGTAATGATAGCTACCAGCTCTACTCTGTTTTTCAACAATGATGAGCATTGTGAGGACAGTCAGCAGTTACAGACCAGCTCAGACTTGGAGGAGAAGTCTGCTGTGGAGTCTAATGAGGGTGATACATGTGACAATCAAACAGATGTAGATGATGAGGTAGCCAATTACACATGGGAGACGGGTAAACAGGGGGTTTATTGCCCACTATTGTCTGCAGGTCACTGATGTCGCACTCACTAGTCTCATGGCCGTGTGCATGACGGCTCACAACAGCTGCTTCCACATGACTCTTGTTGTCGCTTCTTGCCCACCTACTGAAAGAAGAAGTGGATCTCTCCTCCAAATCTTGGCTGGGCAGTATCTGATAACTATCTTCCATAAGCTTGTCCTCGCTGAGAAGTGGAGCAGAGCTGGCAGCATACAATACTTCAGGAGAAGAAGGAATAGAAAAAAAAGAGGCAAGTTAAGGACAGTTGGGGGCACAGAGCTTATTCCTGAGCCATGCCAACTAAATATGGTGTAAGAGGAACCCACCAACTCCTGGCTGGGAGTGTCAAATGTCAGTTGAGATGTCGTTGAAGACCAAGTCAACCATTCAAGCATCGCTGGGTTGCTGGTCAAAACACAACCTCTGGATGACACTGGCAGTTCTGGCCTTTTGCTTCTACCACACCCCTTCTTCTTCTGAAACTTCTGTCAGCTCAAGAAACATTTTTGCCCCTGTCCATTCCCTTGCATGGCCCTGGCACCTGTCAATTAGACATACTGTATAGTAACAGTAACTGTATGTGGAAAATAGCAGTAGTATTAGACCGCTTTTTCACTCCAATTAGAGAATGAAGACCTAAAGGAATTACTTATGTAAAAAACACTGTGAGCACCCCAAAATAAGTAGTATTAGACCTCTATTTCACTAATGGTGGCACTACTTATGTATTAAACAAAATATAAAACCAAATATATGAAAAATAGAGCATCATTTTACCCCTATTTAGAGAATCAAGGCCTAATGGAATTACTTATCTACAACACAAGGTGTAAAACCAAATATGTGAAAAAATATTTAGTGTGCTATTTCACCCCAATTACAGAATTAAGGCGTTATAGAATTATGTATGTATAAAACAATCTAGACACCATGGTAGCAGTGGTATTAGACAGCTTTTTCACCCCAATTAGTGCAGCAAAGTTAAATAGAATTGCTTATCTATTAACCAAGGGGAAAATGTTCTATTAGCCTCTGCACTCTCCCTATCCTCTTCCTATGCTCTCCCTATAGTGTGGATTAAGTCTCCCTATGAGCCCCCTATTATCTCCGTACACTCTAACTGTGCTGTCTCTGAATTGTTACAAATGAAAAATGTATAAATAAAGGTATTCTTAACCCCTTAGCGCTATATAACGTGTATACCTGTCATTGAGCACTGCTACTTAGTGCTCCATGATACACACACACACAGCCAGGGACCTCAGCTAACTGGCCTGGGACCAACGAGGGCAGTTCCTGACCGGTTATAACTCTGATTTGCTAGTCTGTACAAACTTTGAATTATCATTCTATTTATCTTTGATAGGGATGATGACTAATATATCAAACTAATATACTAATTGCAGTCACCACCCATATAAAAGTTATTTTATATGTGCTATTTAAAGGGGCTTACCTTTCAATTCACCCAGGCAGCCCGCCTGAACAGGGCAGCGGAGCATCCTATGCTCCAATGCCCTCCTTTACCCTGCGCTAATTAGCGCAGGGCAAAGGAATTTAGCCCGGTTCCGGTGACGTACCTGGCTCTGCCAGGCGGAGGCTTTCGCCCGGCAGTGAGCCCGGTGACATCATCGGCACTGATGGGCGGGCTTTAGCGCTGCCCTAGCCATTCAAATGGCTAGGGCAGCGCTAAAGCCGGCCAATTACGGCCGGTGGCGTCACCGAACTCACTGCCGGGCGGAATCCTCCGCCCGGTAGTGAATGTTTACAAACAAAAGAGCCCTTGCCCTGCGCGATCCAGCACAGGGCAAGGGAGGGCATTGGAACATGAGATGCTCCGATGCCCTGTTCAGGAGGGCTGCCGGAGTAAGAATCTGGGTATGTCCGGGTTCAGCTCTGAACCCGGACAACCCTTTTAATAAATAGCCTTATTTATTCTACATGACCTAGATATGAGTGCCTATTCATCTTGATTATTATAAAACATAAACCTTCATTTGACAGAGTGGGTCTGTCCCTGAAATAGAGCACCTACGAATAACATTTGGAAGGTGAGCAGACCATTAATCTATTTATCATATGGTCTAACCTGTCAAATGAGCACTGTAAAAAATAAAAACTGTTTCAGAACAGCCATTTGTGGTAACCTTGCCTCACAAAAAGCGTAATATAAAGCAATAAAAAAATCATATGTACCCCAAAATAGTACCAATAAAACTCACCTCATCCCGTACCCTTTGGCTTGGTTTGTTACAGGGGAAAACATGGATTAAAATGAAAAATCTGCCACAAAAGGTGAAATTTAGAAATGTCATCGCCATTTTTCTTTAATTCTTGTTGAATACCTAAAGGGTTAATAAAGATTGTAAAAACTTTTTTTGAATAAACTGAGGGGTGTAGTTTCTAAATTCTGTTATGTAAGCCCCACAAAGTGACTTCAGAACTGAACTGGTCGTTAAAAAAGTGGGTTTTATAAAGTTTCTCAAAAATGTTAAGAATTGCTTCTATTCTAAGCCTTCTACAAAATGATGTCAATATAAAGTAGACATATGGAAATATAATGTAGTAAGTATTTTGTAATGTGAGGTATCACTATCTGTCTTAAAAACAGAGAAATTCAAATTTTGAAAATTACAAATTTTTGTAATTTTAACTGCTACTGCCATTCTCCCCACTCTGTCATTGGGCCACTATTTTAACTGTTACTGCCCCTGCAGCGGCTGACACCCTCACAAATCTGTCATGGGGCCACTACTAGAATCTTAGGGCAATGTACAATTAAGTCTATAATGATAATTAGACCCGATGGTAAAACTGACCTGTAATACTGAAGCACAGTAAATGTATAGCTAACAGAAGGGATAAACTATAAATCTTGGTGCAATGCACAATCATGTACAAGGCAATACACTCTCTCTGCAGTTTAACTTCCAAGCCTTTACAATGAGACTGGGCCACAAAGTGGTATGAATATGATTAGGCTGAATGGCCTGGGTATACCTGATTTATCGCAATTTGTGACAAATTAATTAGTAACTAATCAAATTTCTTGTCAAAGTTCGGAGAATCAACCAAATCACATTTTTCAAAACTTTGCTCATCTTTACTAATGATCTACCCAGAAGAAAGGTCTTCCATATCTGTAGCTTGGAAAACTCCTTAAAACAAGAAAAAATGATGGAAGATATTATGGCAGTGGCCCACGCTCTGCAATTCTCTGCTCAACTGCTCTGTTGCTCCTGTGTCCCTGTGGCTTGCCCCCCCCAATGTTACCCTCCTCTTACTTGGTGGGCCTGACCACTGGAGAAACACTACTGTTGTTCCACTCACCCACTTATTCTGGGGCTTGTCTCTGCTGTGTTCATAGTAGTTCTGCTCACTCCTTCCAGGTCTTGAAGATCCAGCGTGTACACATCCTAATCTTCCCTCTCCAATGTCTCAGTAGGAAGTAGCAGCAAATGCATAAATGTACAAATAGACAAAGGAATCCAGGATTGGTTTTATTCTGAAATAGATTTATGCATGTGACACTACTTGTAGTAACAGCGCATGTGCAAGACTCACATAGTCTTGTATTACTGGCGGCCTCAGCGGATCCCATAAATTAGAATACATGTGCAGTTATCGGGAACTCATTCTGTTTTGTAAATTAATCTCAAATATTTGCCTTTGAAGAAGGATGAATCTGAATCTACCAACACTTCCGGTCACCAAGCTGTGTTGAGATGGGGATGTGTCATTATAAAAACCCCAGCATATTACACAGATGCCTTATTTAACCCAAAACCTGGGAATGAATTGTACAGTCTTAAAGGACATCTGTCAGCAGATTGATGCCTTTGACCCTGGCTGACCTGCTGTATCTGCACTTGGCAGCTGAAGGCATCTCATTTGGTCCCATGTTCATATGTGCCTACATTTCTGAGAAAAAGTATGGTTTAAAATATGCAAATTAGCCAATAAGAGCAACAGGGGTGTTGCCGTTACACATAGAGGCTCTGCTCTCTCTGGAACCGCCGCCCTCCACTGCACTTTGATTGACAGGGGCAGGCATGATGATGTTTTCACTGCCTGGTCCTGTCAAACAAAGTACATAGAGAGTGTCAGTTAAAGACAGACCTGAGCCCCCATCTGTAATGGTAACGCCCCTGTTGCTCCTAGAGGCTCATTTGCATATATTAAAACTTCATTTTTCTCATCAATACAAACACATATGGACATAGCACCAACACAGATGCCTTCAGCTGCCAAGCGCACATGCAAAAGGTCAGCCAGTTTCATAGGGGCAAAACTGCTGACAGATGCCCTTTAAAGGAACACACACTTTAAAGTTCCAATATATAAATATTACAAATAAACCATTATAACTATCTTACTATCTTATTAAAGAGGAACTTCCAATCTACTTCACACGCATGTCATAATATAGCCAAGTTATATCACAGAAACTAAAATATACTTTGTCTGCTTGAAAGCAGCTCTGCCTCAGCAAGGATAAATCGGCTGCATGCTTCTCATACCCTCTAAGGAAAGTAAAGTGAAGATGGTGGGAGTTTGTGTGAATGAACCCTAATGTAGTTTGTAAAAATAATGTGCCTTAACTGTTTGCCTGTTCCATGTACTGACTTATGTCTGACTTCTTGATTTGAACCTTTGCTGATTGACTTTACCTCTGCCTGATCTCTGTACTTACCGTGAGCTGCTCACCCTTACCTCAGACTATTTATCGGATTGCACATACTCTGCCTGCCCTGACCTCGGCCTGTCACTGAGTGTAGTTTTGCCTGATCCCTTGGTGATCTACACCAATGTCTCTTGGTTCAGAAGACATTTGAACAGAGACTACTCCAAGAGGTAGCCGACTGGTGGCTCCCCTGCAGCGGAGTCGAGATCTCTGTACAGGAGATAAACAGTGGTGACCAGCTGGCCAATTAAATAACGTCCTTAGGAGTAATCCCAAGCCAAGCAACACAAAGGATCCACATCTGCTTCATCACAGAAAAGTTAAAGAATTTTCATTCTTTTGTATATTTTTCATTTCATTTTTATATTTTTCTCGGCATTTATAACATTTTGTGTTGATTTAAAATAAACGCTATTTAATTTCAGAATACTTTTGGGACAAATATGATGTGTGGGAACAATTATACACTAATGGCCCCTCTGGATATTACTGGACTCATAGGAGCATGCCGGTAAGTCCTTATGGAGTCCCTATTATCAACTGTACTAGTGTATAAATGCTTCCTGATAATGTGCAGTGTTTTAAAGGAAAACAATCTAGGGTCCCGTCTATGAGAGCTGTGCTGGAAGAAATAGGCCTTTCTGTACAGAAGGTATGCATGAACAGAAATCCCTCACTTCAGAAGTAAGTTTTCTCCCATTCAGTTTTGTTATGCTAGGATGTATTTCATACCGTGCTTGAAAAATGTGTGTAAAATAATTTGAAAATATACACAGATTATATTAAAAAAAAAGAATAAAGAAACCAAAAACATTTTATATTTTGCGGCATTTTACAACTTCATTATTCTCGTGCTTTGAAAAAAAATTATTTCAACAAATTAATAATAATAACTTGAATTAATTGAAAGAGTTAATTGGTAATTACAATTAAAAAAATTTAAATAAAACAGCTGAGGAAGGCATGATTCCATCATAATGTATAAAGTATATTTTTAATATATTTTTCGCCCTATAAGATGCACCTAGGTTTTGCAGGAGGACATTAAAAAAAAATATATTTTTCATGAGTTCTCAGGTCAGACCAACAATCAGACTTCCAATGTTAATCAGACCTCAGCTCACAGCCCCAATCAGACCCCTAATCTGACCTCAGATGAGACCCCCAATGTGAATGACCCCCAATCAGATCTTATATAACGGCCCCATGCCTCTCATCAGTCCCCATTTGCTCTCATATCAGTCCCCATTTGCTCTCATGTCAGTTCCCATGCCTCTGTCAGCCTACATGCCATTTATCTGACCTCATTCCATTTTTGTGCCCCCATGCCATGTATTTGCCCAATGCCTCTGTCAGCCCCCATGCTATGTATTTGCCCCCGTGCCTCTGTCAGCCCCCATGCCATGTATTTGCCCCCATGCCTCTTATGTTAGCCCCCAGCCTCACAGCATTTACAATTTTTAAAGCACTTACCTCTCCTGCTCCTGGACGCCACCGCTCCTCGACGTCGGCTGTGCTGTGAACTGGCACGCACAGCGTGAGGTCATAGAGCGCCCTCACTCTGTGCACAGCCCTGCACAGCCGACAGCTGAGTGGAGGACCAGGAAGCAGTGAGTACAGAGTCTTCACCGCTTCCTTGTTCTTTGGTGCTAATGAGCACTTCCAGAATGGAAGCGCTCCTTATCATTCGCCCCATAAGACGTAGGGACATTTCTCCCCAACTTTTTGGGGAAAAAAGTGTGTCTTATAGGGCGAAAAATACGGTAATGTATACTATGTGTATAATCATGTTGTTATATTTTAGGCAACTATAAAGTAATGCAAACTTTAACGTTGAATTTCGCCTCATTCGCCACATTTTTCTACAGCCAACCAACTTATGTAAGGACTTTTTGACCACTTTGGTCAGTTTTACAATTGCATAGTCTGGTCAGTAATTTACGTTATGATTTGTATATTGTGATATTATAGAAACAGAGAAAATATAAAGGGACGATTTGAGACTCTTCCATATTTTAGATCTTCTCCTAGTTTGGCTTAGAAATACTGGTGCAAATAATCCTCCACAAGTAACACCTACCGTATGTATAACAATTATTATCCATCATAGTAGGCAATGTATTTTTAGCTCTCACTATTGAGACCCATTAAGTTTTTAGTCTCTGGTATTACCAGCCATGATCTACAAGTGACCAGAAGGTAATGAAGGTGAAGAAGCTGAGTTTTATTCATTTTCTCTAAATTATATTAAAATGTAATATTCAACGTATTTAGTTGTTCTTACTCTATTTCACATGGTTTTCAGCCTATATTCTTTCCACCTTCAACAGTTGATAAAAGTATGCTTTATTTAATATTGAAGTAACCACAATTTACTTGTCAGGACTAGTTCCGGTGATCATGTTAAAGTTCTTGCATAGAATTACAATACTGGTGACCTTTCCTCAGGATAGGTCATCAATATCAGATTGACAGGTGTTTGAATCCCGACACCCCCACTACATCAGCTGTTTGAAGATATAGCAACGCTCGAGCACTGCTGCCATCTCGCTTGTAGAGGCGGCACAATGAAATTACAAGTGCTTGTTCCATTTAGGTGAATTTATTGAAATTACACTGCACCGTCTCTATAGGTGAGACAACATTCAGTGTAATTTTGATGCAAAAGCAGCGCTTGCATGAGCTCCACTACCCCTTCAAGCAGCTGATCGGCATGGGTTCCTGAAATTAATGACCTAAACTGAGGATAGGGCAGCATGGTGGCTCATTGTTTTGCACTAGTGTCTTGCAGTCTAGGGGTCCTTGGTTTGAATCTGCGTGGAGGTTGTATGTTTTCCCTGTTTGTGTGGGTTTCCTCCGGTTTTCTCACGCACCAGACATACTTTAGATTGTGAGCTCCAATGGGGACAGTAAGTAGTAACAATGTCTGTAAAGTGTCAGCGCTATATAAGTAAGTAAAATAAATAAAATAAAATAAAAAAATAGATCATCAATATTGTAGCACTGCACTGCTGCTAATAGGGAGACTGTAGCAATTTTGACATAGGATTTCAAAGCAAGTACATCAGCCTCATCAGGTCTATGAGATCTATTTATTATTGTATGCAGTTTACATGATAACCATATGTCTAAATGAATGCTCTTACCCATCAATGCTCCTGAGGCGAGACTGACCTCTATAATACAGCAGCACCGGCGCCAACCATCACGTGTGTATAGTGACATTGCCTCTGACTATTGACTCTTCTTTTGACATTATCTCCTGGTGTAGATGTAGATCTTTGGTTCTATACCCTGTTTCATGTTTTCTATCCTTCGACTCTGGTTAGGTCCTGTGTATTTAGCCAAGCCAAGGGCTGTCGCCCAGTTGGGGGCTGTTGTTTATGGCAGATCATCCAAGTAGGTAGGGACAGTGGGTTGAGTGGACTTTAGGGCTACATTGAAACCTAATTAACATAACAACACTTTCATTTTGTTATTTCTAAAGGATAAACTTGGAAGCAACGTCAGCAGAATAACAACAGTGATCCTCATGGGGTTTCCTAATGCTGAAATATTCAAGCTGATTCTTTTTATTTTTCTCTTGTTGATCTATTGTGGGACAATATGTGGAAACCTTGTGATCATCACCCTGGTGTCCATCAGCAAGAACCTCCATACTCCAATGTACTTCTTCCTGACACAAGTCTCCATATCTGATGTCATATTAATAACAGCCATTGTGCCCAATACTCTACATTTCTTACTCATTGAGCCACGGCTGATGCCTTTTACATGCTGCATCGCTCAATATATAAGTTTTTCTTTTGCTCTAGGCTCAGAATGCCTTTTTCTGACAGTCATGTCATTTGATCGATATTCTGCCATCTGTAACCCCTTACGTTATACATCTATAATGGACCTGAAGTGTTGTCTGTCTCTGGCAGCTTTGTCCTGGTCTTTGACCCTACTAGTAATATCTGTGAAAATCACTAATGTATCTCTGTTATGGTTTTGTGGACCTAATGTTATCCACCATTTCTTCTGTGACCTTTATCCTCTCTTGCAGCTTTCATGTTCAGACACCTCCATATTCCAAATGCAAGTTACAATTATAGTCATCACATTGGTCATTACACCATTAATTCTTATAGTTACATCATATACTTGTATTATTTCCTCTATATTGAAGATCCAGTCACTGACCAGGAGACGTAAAGTTTTCTCCACATGCAGCTCCCACCTGACTGTAGTTTGCATATTTTATGGGACAATTTGTGGTATTTACATAATTCCTAACAAAGGACAAGCGTTCAGTATCAGTACTGCCTTTTCCCTCTTTTATACAGTGGTAACTCCCTTATTAAACCCAATTGTATACTGCCTCCGAAATAAGGAACTAAATACAGCGTTTAAAACAACCATTCAAAGACTATCAATTTGCACTGATCATAGATAGAGAGTTATAGTAACTTTGAAATTGATGGTTGGGTAGATAAATGATAGATAGATAGATAGATAGATAGATAGATAGATAGATAGATAGATAGATATGTAGATAGATAGATGTTGTAATTGCACCTTTGAGAAGTGGAGAAGTGTGCCGTAGTTGAATAAATTTTAGCACAAATCATACTATATTATTCCACCAGAAAAGTAGTGCACTAAGAATGATAACTGCCTCCTCTATGTACCTTTAGTCTGGAGAGTGAATTATGTGTACCAAGGAAATCCCAGAAAATACAGACTGTACCAGTGGTGTGACCAGGTAGTCCAGAAGTATGAGGCTCGCTTCCTGCTAAAATCTCTCAAATGCAATGAGGGACAGGTTGGGATCAGTGATGATTGTAGATTGTCTGTAAGTTTCTCAGTGTCAAAGGCATGTAGATGTCAGAATGTTTGGCCAGTAGAAGGGTGCTCAGCTAGATGGGGATTTGTTATACTGAAGGCGAGAAGGTTTTGGTCAGAGAGTGGGACAGGAGATTTAGTAGTGAGAAATGGAGCAGAGATGGAAAAAGAACAGGTTATGTGTATCATTTTATTTACGGGTCTGAGAGTTAGAAAGTAGAGAAAGACCAAGCGAGGAGGTTAGAGATAGAAGCTGGGAGACAGACAGGAAGATAGGGCTGTCAATGGGGATGTTAAAGTCACCCAGAACGAGAAGCAAGATCCAGGATCAAGGTGAGTGAGCCAGGGGGTCAATATACAACTGTTACTCTGAGAGAGAATGGAATAGTCTGGACCTTAAAGGATACAAATGAAAGTGATGGTACTGGTGGAAAGACCTTTAAAGTGCATTGTGGGGAAATAATTATGCCAACTCCATCATCATGTCTGTTGTCAGGTCTGGGGGTATGAGAACAGTGTACGCTACCATAAGAAAGAGCAGCAGGAGATGCAGTGTCATATTCCTGAATCCAAGCTTCATTGAGAGCCAACAGGTTAAGAGAATTGGTAAGATAGAAGTCATGAATGTAAGTGAGTTTGTTACACATCATGGATTCCAGAGTGTGCAATTAAAAGATTGAAGAGCGGAAACACAATGAATGGTGAGGGGATTAGCGGGGTTTTCTTGTGATATGGGGAATGGGTTTAAATTAGAAACAGGTGGGCCAGATTAGGTTAGATATCCCCTGACATTAGAAGCAGAAGTATAAAGAGAAAGAGCAAATGGTTCTGTGATTGGTAAGAGTTCTTATTGTGTTACACCCGAGGACATGATGGGATGAGACGATTCAGGAAGTTGAATAAAACATGTTTATCTGCTGGACACATTTCAACAATGACACTTTACGTAACATGACCTGTGCCCCATACCCTTTATTCAGTGTTGAAATAACTGCAATTTGCTCAAGTGCAGACAGATTCTGTGTTAAATTGTGATATGCCTGAGTAACCTTGAAGTTTGGAATACAGTAAATTTCTGCGGTAAATATTTCATATGATTATTGCACCATCGTATTTCATGTATAAATTTTAAAGGAACATTTCCCTCAACTGATTCACGTATCCATTGGTGTATTCATGAGCTAAACAGAAAGTGGTTTTCCAGACTCCTGATATTGATGACCTCTCCTAAGTATATATCTCTAATAAAGAATTATAGATACACAGAATAGATACAATAGATACAAAGAACAATTAATTTGTCACGAATCGCTATATTAAAACCCCTATTCAACCTATCAATCAATGGGACCGCTTAGACAGAAGTGGACCCATCTAATGGTAATATGTTAGTAAATATGGTAATATGTAAAAAGAAATCACTCAACTCATCCACTTGCTTGCACAAGTAGAGTAGAAAAGGCCTGCCAAAGGACCTGCTCTGAGCTTGATGATGTCACTGCAAGCTCCCAGTGTGATCATGTAATCATGCTGGGAGCTCGAAGTGATGTTATCACACTCAACACAGGTCCTTCAGCAGGTCTTTTACATGCAGGTCCATTCAATTGTTATTTACAGTGATGGAGGCTGCAGGAAACAACTGATATTGGGGGAGCAGGTTGCCGGGCCCTCTCCAAAAAGGCCTACAGTAAGTAGTAGAGACCGCACCAGTGGTGTGACTAGATGATGTTGGTGTATGAAGCCCGATTCCTGCTACAATCTCTCAAATACATGGCAGCAAGGGACACCTACATCCAGAGGTTCTCTAATCATACCCAGCACTTAAGCTCCATTGACAATAAGAAGAAATCAGTACATACTATACTGTTGGAGGATCAGAACACAATTCCCTGGAAAAATCCACAAAAAGAGGCAAAACTTGGGTTTGACAATTTTATAGACTCCACGTGGATATAATTTTAATGAGATGCATATTGAGATTTTAGAAATTTTTGTGAGCATGATTATAGTCACATTATGGATATTTCTTAAGTGAATGCTTATCTGAATGATCACCAAAGGTGGTTGGAGAGCTGGAGTGAAATGTGTACTGCCTGCCCATTCCATATCTCGATACCATTGAAGAACAACAGACACTATAGTATTTACCAAGAGAAGACTAAAAGTAGCTGCACAGTAAGTTGTGGACAGTGCCTCTCTATAGATGCCATGCTGTGCCTTTGATTTGCTCAGTACATAGGAGATCATTTATCAATCTGAAATATGCCTAAATTAGGTATATTTCAGGAGCAGATTGCGTAACCTGCAACTTCTCTCTGCTCACGTCAGGCAGGGGGACTCATTTACCATTTTCTGTGCCTGTTTTAGGCATAGAAAAATGTCTAAATGTGAGACAGCTCGGAAGCTTTAGAACTGGCAGAGGATCCACCAAAATTATGAAGAGGCCGGCGCCTCTTCATAACTGTGGCGGATCCACCACCAGCTTAGGGCTTTATTAAGACCAGCATCTAAAACCCTGGTATTAATAAATGTGCTTCTTGGTGTATGAGGTAATAATGATAACAGTCAGAACTTTTGATATGCCTACATTAATTAATGTTTTGATGTCAGGATGAATTACTTAAATGCAAATATTGTGACTATGCTAAATGTGCCTCTATGTTTTGTCTTGTCCGCTAGATGCCCCTATTGTAGTAAGAACAAGGAGGAAATGTTGCGAGAAGTTGAGAGACAGGAAGTGGGGCCAGTGCGGCACTAGAGATCAGAAATAGCTGTATGTTGGCCTCACTATTTGTATTATATGTGTGATGAGCAACTGAGAGAACAGGCAAATAAAAGATGTGGCCCAACCAAGGAGGAGAATCTGTCAGAACTGTTGAAGAATTACCGAGCAGAGCTGAAGCTGCTGTGAAAGGTCATGTAGAACTGGACAGGGCACAAGCTGTCACCTGTAAGGTCCCACCCATGGGGAAGAAGATGCTACTGAAGCTATAAGTCGCCAGTCAGTGCACAAGCTGCAAAATATTAGTCAAAACTAGAGATGAGCGAGTAGTGAAATATTCGAAAGTTCGAAATTCGATTCGAATAGACTGCGAAATTCGACTATTCGACCGGATATCGAATCCCATTAAAGTCTATGGGAAAAAAATGCTCGCCACTTGGAAATCTCAATTCGACCACTTGGAGGTCACCAAGTCCACCCTGGAACCTCAGAAAAGGATGCCAACACTGCTGGAATGCAACTGGGACAGCAGGGGAAGCATGTCTGGGTGCATATAACGTGCCCAAGTCGCACTATTACGCCACTATCACAGCCTCTCAACAATACACTCCAAACACAATCTAACCTCTCTGTAAAGTGAGACCATACAAGGAAACCTTCTTTCCTCTACATTGCCATGGACCCCAAGCCAAACTAGACAAAAAGAAGATAAAATTCTGCACCCCTTAAAATCACGTTGCCTATGACAACCACAGATGGCATAGGCAAGGGGGAAAGCAAATAGACCCCACCCCTAATTGTCATTGTGTGTGTGTGTGTGTGAGATGTGGTCAGACATGTCTTCTTTAAAATGTAAAAACAACTCAAACACATGCAGAAGCCTTAAAATGCCCAAATTGTTGGCGCTTGAGATGTCAGTGACCCGACCTGGCCCAGTGTCATGTCTAGCAGGTAAAGCAGTGGGGATGTTGAGGGATGCGTAGGACCGCAAAAGGCAGGAAGAGGCCGTGGGCTGGCCAGAGGCTCATGGAAAATTTTGTGGAGGCCCAAGAGGTGAGACGTCTTAAAAATTGTGTGGAGGCTAAAGAGGTGAGACGTGTTAAAAATTATGTGGAGGCCCAAGAGGTGACACCTCTTAAAAATTATGTGGAGGCCCAAGAGGTGACACCTCTTAAAAATTATGTGGAGGCCCAAGAGGTGACACCTTTTAAAGGCTGCAGTTATCCACAGATTTGCATGCAATGTAAAATGGTTACACTCATTTTATAAAGGCAACTATCATGAAAAATCAGTTTAAATGTATTGAGGGCAGCACAGAGTATTTCTACAGAGGAAGGAGTATTCTTTTTATTTTTTTTCCTTTTTTTATATGTATATGCTGTTGCCTTCAGTATATGAGAGTTGATTTCATGATGCTACTGCAGCCACTTAAAACGTTTTAAGTCTTGTTTTGTTTTTTTGAATACTGAGAATGCTATTTTGTACCAGATTTTGTATGTAAAGACTGAACACATTAAAATGAGAATGTTACCAAAATTATAATTTATAATTTATTTACCTTTTGTGGAGGCCCAAGAGGTGAGACCTCTTAAAGATTTTGTGGAGGCCCAAGAGGTGAGACCTCTTTAAAATTATGTGGAGGCCCAAGAGGTTAGACCTCTTAAACATTTTGTGGAGGCCCAAGAGGTGACACCTCTTAAAGATTTTGTGGAGGCCCAAGAGGTGAGACCTCTTAAAGATTTTGTGGAGGCCCAAGAGGTGAGACCTCTTAAAGATTTTGTGGAGGCCCAAGAGGTGAGACCTCTTAAAGATTTTGTGCAGGCCCAAGAGGTGAGACCTCTTAAAGATTTTGTGCAGGCCCAAGAGGTGAGACCTCTTAAAGATTTTGTGGAGGCCCAAGAGGTGAGACCTCTTAAAGATTTTGTGGAGGCCCAAGAGGTGAGACCTCTTAAAGATTTTGTGCAGGCCCAAGAGGTGAGACCTCTTAAAGATTTTGTGGAGGCCCAAGAGGTGAGACCTCTTAAAGATTTTGTGGAGGCCAAAGAGGTGAGACCTCTTAAAGATTTTGTGGCGGCCCAAGAGGTGAGACCTGTTAAAAATTATGTGGAGGCCCAAGAGGTGAGACCTCTTAAACATTTTGTGCAGGCCCAAGAGGTGAGACCTCTTAAAAATTATGTGGAGGCCCAAGAGGTGAGCCATAAATATATACATTTTTCTTATTTAAGGAGCAATTCTACGGCGGTTAAGGAGGAGGAGGAGGAGGAGGAGGTGGAGGAGGAAATGGCACTTCATACAGATGGCACTTCACTTTTGGCTGCTTTCCACTGTTAACCTCTTAAACCTTTTGTGGAGGCCCAAAAGGTGAGACCTGTTAAAAATTATGTGGAGGCCCAAGAGGTGAGACCTCTTAAAAATTATGTGGAGGCCCAAGAGGTGAGACCTCTTAAAAATTATGTGGAGGCCCAAGAGGTGAGACCTCTTAAAAATTATGTGGAGGCCCAAGAGGAGAGCCATAAATATATATATATTTTTTTTTACGGAGCAATTCTACGGCGGTTAAGGAGGAGGAGGAGGAGGTGGAGGAGGAAATGGCACTTCATACAGATGGCACTTCACTTTTGGCTGCTTTCCACGGTTGGAGAAGCAAAGTCCGGGTCAATCCACTTGCTGTTCATTTTGATTAGCGTCAGCCTGTCCGCACTGTCGGTTGACAGGCGGCTGCGCTTATCGGTTATAATGCCCCCGGCTGCGCTGAACACCCTTTCTGATAGCACGCTGGCGGCAGGGCAGGCAAGCACCTCCAAGGCGTACAGGGACAGTTCCAGCCACGTGTCCAACTTGGAGACCCAGTAAGTGTAGGACGCCGAGGGATCGGGGAGGACAGGGTTACGGTCTGCCAGGTACTCCCGCAACATCCGCCGATACTTGTCCCTCCTGCTGATAGCGGGCCCCGCAGTGATGGAAGTTGCACGAGGGGGTGCCATGAACGTGTCCCACACCTTGGAGAGTGTTCCCCTGGTGGCTGTGGGCCTGATGGATGTTGTGGGACTCTGGGAGACCTTCTCCTCTCTGCCGCCAGCGATGGTGGGTGGGAAAATCTCCATCATGTTCTGCACGAGTTCCCTCTGGTATTCCAGCAATCGATTTGTCCTCTCCTCTACCGGAATAAAAGAGGAGACGTTATCTTTATACCGGGGGTCCAGGAGTGCGAAGACCCAGTACAGTTTGTCCTCCACTATCCGGACAACACGTGTGTCCCGGGAAAAGCAGCCCAGCATGAAGTCAGCCATGTGTGCCAGACTCTGAATAGGCATGACCTCACTGCCCCCACCAGAAGGATCACTTGCCATTTCCTCCTCTTCCTCTTCCGCCTCCTCTCCGCCCCATCCACGCTGAACCAATGGGACGCACACAGCCTGACTGCTACCCTCGCCGCCAGCATCCTCCTCCTCTTCCACAGCCACCTCCACGTCGTCCTCCTCCTCATCCTCCTCCTCCTGCAACTGCCACCGTGAAGCAGACAAAAGTGTGGACTGACTGTGTAGCTCCGTTGCGTCTCCTCCAACCCCCGTCTCCTCTGCGTGCAATGCGTTCTCCCTTATTGCAATGAGGGATTCTTTAAGGACGCCTAGGAGCGGGATGGTTACGCTCACTATAGCGTCCTCGCTGCTGACCTTCTTGGTGGACTCCTCAAAGATACGCAGTACATCGCATATGTCTGCCATCCATGGCCACTCGTGGTTGGCAAACTGAGGGAGCTGAGTTGGAGGCACGCGTGGATTCATAATCTGGTACTCCATCAATGCTCTCTGCTGCTCACACACCCTGGCCAACATGGAATAGGTGGAATTCCAGCGAGTGGGCAGGTCGCACAACAGCCGATGTTCAGGCAAATGGAGGCGTTGCTGGAGTTTTTTTAAGCTAGCAGCAGCTACAGTTGACTTCCGAAAGTGAGCGCACAAGCGCCGCACTTTCACCAGTAGCTCTGCCAGGTTGGGGTAAGTCTTCAGAAATTTTTGGACTACCAGATTAAAAACGTGGGCCAGGCATGGTACGTGATTGAGTTCGGCAAGCTCCAGAGCCGCCACCAGGTTACGGCCGTTATCGCACACGACCATGCCTGGTCCTAGCTGCAGCGGCGACAGCCACATCTCCGTCTGCTGCAATATGGCGTCCCTCACCTCTGGGGCGCTGTGCTTCCTGTCGCCCAAGCTGATGAGCTTTAGCACCGCCTGCTGACGTCTCCCCGCGCCAGTGCTGCAACGCTTCCAGCTAGCGGCTGAGGGAGATGTTAAGGCACAGGAGGAGGAGGAGGAGGAGGGGGGTTTATCAGAACCCATGCTGGCAATCTTGGGCGGGGGTGGTAGGTAGGCCGTCTCTGTTTGCGACCCCGTCCCCGCTTCCACTACATTCACCCAGTGTGCCGTCAAAGAGATGTAGCGTCCCTGGCCGCAAGCGCTTGTCCACGAGTCGGTGGTCAAGTGGACCTTTGCGCTGACTGCGTACCTCAGGGCCCGCCTGATGTTACGCGACACGTGCTGGTGCAGGGCGGGGACGGCACTCCGGGAAAAGTAGTGGCGGCTGGGGACGGAATAGCGAGGTGCGGCAGCCGCCATCAGGTCGCGGAAGGCCTGCGTCTCCACAAGCCTAAACGGCAACATCTCCAGGGCCAGCAGTTTGGAGATGTGGCAGTTTAAGGCTTGGGCTTGGGGGTGACTCGAGGCGTACTTCCGCCTGCGGTCGAACGCCTGCGAGATGGACAGTTGTTGGGACGAGGAGTGTGAGGGTGCAGGCGAAGAGGCGGGGGAAGGGGAGGCTGAAGGAGAAGGCCCCAAAGTAGCCGAGGCAGAGGCAGATGTGGAGGTGTCCTGGCTGGAGGTCTGGACCGCAGTGGCAGCACACAACAAAGGGGAAGAGGCAGTGGCAGCAGGACCGGGCGCAGTTTGTATTGCGTTTGCTCTCTCCCACTCAGCCCAGTGCTTGACTTCCAAGTGACGCCGCATGCCTGAGGTGGTCAGATTGCTCTTCTCAGAGCCCCTACTCAGTTTTGAGTGGCAGAGTGTGCAAACCGCGCTCAGTTTGTCATCCGCACAAACATTAAAAAATCTCCACACCACAGAAGTACGAGGCCTCGATGGGGGAGCTTCACGCGACTGCCCGCTGCCGGGAACAGCTTCGGCCGTGCTGGCTGTGGCCTCACTACTCTGTCTGGACTGTCCTCTGCCTCTGGACATCCCTCTGCCTGTGGACATCCCTCTGCCTGTGGACATCCCTCTGCCTGTGGACATCCCTCTGCCTCTGGACATCCCTCTGCCTCTTGCTGCCTTTTTCGGTGCTGCGCAGACCACCACCTCTCCACTGCTTTCCCCGCTGGACATCACCCCTGGCCAAGTGGGGTCGGTCATTTCGTCATCCACCACCTCCTCTTCCTCACTCTGCTCCTCCTCCTGCCCACTGGACATTCCAACAGCCTCCCTTGATGGCAACTGCGTCTCATCATCATCATCGCTCATGATAACAGATGCTGGCTCAGGGTCCACATCAGCAGGAGATGGCGAAAACTCAAGTGTTTGGGCATCACTACAAACAAATTCCTCTGCTAGCTCCTGGGATTCTTCCGGCACATCTGAAAAAGGACCCGAAAAGAGCTCCTGGGAGGGGTCAAGGGTGGGATGACTCTGTTGGCCAGGTGTGGAGGAAGGAGGGTCAGAGTGAGACTGTGTGGATGACTGGCTGGTGGACAACTGTGTGGAAGCGCTATCGGCTATCCATTGCACCACCTGTTCAACCTGCTCAGGCCTCAACAGCGGTGTAACCCGCCCCCTGCTTAACTGTCCCATAAAGGCAGGGATTCTGGATGAGCGGGATCCTGGCTGACCCTCACCAGCACGCATTGTATCCCCACTGGCTTCAACAAGGCCCCCAACAGCATTTCCGCGCCCCCGTCCTCGTCCACGTCCGATTCCGCTAGCCCCCCTCCGCATTTTATTTTTTTTTTGTTGCAAATACAATATTTGGGTATATAATTAGGTATGTGAAATAATTTAGCAAGAGAACGCACAGTACAGTGGCCAATTAAAAGGCCTAGATTATTGTATATTTCAAGGTACACAGCCGTGTAGTAACAGAACAGACGGTGGGTATTTACACCAGGTATGTGAGATAATTTAGCAAGAGAACGCACAGTACAGTGGCCTATTAAAATGCCTAGATATTGTATATTTCAAGGTACACAGCCGTGTAGTAACAGAACAGACGGTGGGTATTTACACCAGGTATGTGAGATAATTTAGCAAGAGAACGCACAGTACAGTGGCCTATTAAAATGCCTAGATATTGTATATTTCAAGGTACACAGCCGTGTAGTAACAGAACAGACGGTGGGTATTTACACCAGGTATGTGAGATAATTTAGCAAGAGAACGCACAGTACAGTGGCCTATTAAAATGCCTAGATATTGTATATTTCAAGGTACACAGCCGTGTAGTAACTGAACAGACGGTGGTATTTACACCAGGTATGTGAAATAATTTAACAAGAGAACGCACAGTACAGTGGCCTATTAAATGGCCTAGATATTGTATATTTCAAGGTACACAGCCGTGTAGTAACAGAACAGACGGTGGGTATTTACACCAGGTATGTGAGATAATTTAACAAGAGAACGCACAGTACAGTGGCCTATTAAATGCCTAGATATTGTATATTTCAAGGTACACAGCCGTGTAGTAACTGAACAGACGGTGGGTATTTACACCAGGTATGTGAGATAATTTAGCTAGAGAACGCACAGTACAGTGGCCTATTAAAATGCCTAGATATTGTATATTTCAAGGTACACAGCCGTGTAGTAACAGAACAGACGGTGGGTATTTACACCAGGTATGTGAGATAATTTAGCAAGAGAACGCACAGTACAGTGGCCTATTAAAATGCTAGATATTGTATATTTCAAAGTACACAGCCGTGTAGTAACTG
>ONZH01012008.1:0-26312 GCA_900303285.1 Rhinella marina | reverse complement strand
TCACCCTCCCTCCCTCCCCTGCAGCTGACAGAAGTTGATTTTTACCTTCATTTTTTCAATCCCGGTCAGATGCGGAGTGGAAAGGGCGTGGCCTGACCGAGTCAGGGGCATTGCTTAGTGGGACCTGGGGGTGGGGATTTTAAGTCCTTCTTTTGAGGGTGGCCTGAATTACAGGTAGATGCCATGGTAATTTCAGAGGAAACACAGTGGGTAGCAGTGTAAGAAAACATCTTTTATTACTCCTGAATGGTAAATATGTGAAATTCACATTAGATTAGGTAATGATTGATGATGAGTTAGTCTAAAACATAAGTTATAGTTGTGGTAACCGGAATACCCCTTTAACAGTGTCATCCACAGTGCTCTGCCCCTTTAAAGCAGACCTACAGCAGTGAAGGAAATGGGCTGGGTTGTTATGGAAACCTGGTCTGAAACTCTGTGTGTGGAGACTAACTGCCTGCGAGCTTCTATTGGCTGATCAGGGTCATGTGACCAGGCTTCTATTTGCTAATGCATTTTTTGGAATATCTCAGGAACGTACTGTACTGGAGAGCTGAGACTTGTTCTAAAACCTTCTCGGACACCTGATGTACATGTGTGCCAAATTTCGTGATTGTAGCTGCAACGGAGTGGATTCCTTTAGCGGACATACATACACACAGGGCCGTATTTAGGGTTCATGCTGCCCTAGGCACTCTCTGTGATGACGCCCCCCCCCCAACGTGACCCATTCCCCCACGCCCCCAAATAGTAGCATAGTAGCCTCTCCTCAGTCCCCCCATCCCATAGTAGCCTCCTCCCCCACAGTAGCATAGTAGCCTCTCCTTAGAACCCCCCACCCCATAGTAGCCTCGTTACCCCCACCCCCCATAGTAGCCTCTTCTCACCCTCCCACCTCATAGTAGCCTCCCCTCGTTACTCCACCCCCCATAGTAGCCTCCTCCCCCACAGTAGCATAGTAGTCTCTCCTCAGTAGCCCCCCAACCCCATAGTAGCCTTGTTACCCCACCCCCCATAGTAGCCTCCTCCTGGACTTATTACAGTGACCTATCCTCCCCCCCAACCCCCTGGATACTGAAAATGGTCCTCTGCCAAGCCAATTAACCCCCGCCCAACTACCCCCACCATCCCCATACACCCAACTACCCTCAGTCTGTACCCCCCCCCACCTGCCACTGGTGCACCTAGCTTTTCTGATGCCCAAGGCAAATATTGAAACGCCCCCCCCATGCCAAATTCTCAACCTAATCCCTT
The DNA here is from genome assembly GCA_900303285.1 of Rhinella marina. Lineage (NCBI taxonomy): Eukaryota > Metazoa > Chordata > Amphibia > Anura > Bufonidae > Rhinella > Rhinella marina. The sequence continues at coordinate 25,058 of ONZH01012008.1, read as the reverse complement.
CCCTCCAGTCCTACTGTTAAAGAGGTTGTCCTCTTTTTACTACTAATGACCTATCCTCACGATAGGTCATCAATATCAGATCGGCTGGGGTCCTCCGGCACCCTGACGATCAGCTGTTTGAAGAGAGAGCAGAGCTCATATGAGAGCTGCTTTCTCTGCTCTGTTCACCTGCTCGCCATAGAATTTGCAGTGAAGAGCAGTAAACAGAGCAGAGAAAGCAGCGCTCGTACAAAAAAAAAAAAAGACAACCCCTTCAAAGACAGACTTGGAAAACATTTCATACAGCACTACAGAGCATACAGGGTCATACAGTGCCACATATGTACCTCTTACATCCAGTGACTTCTCTTCTCTGATGACGTTTTCTTTCCTCTTCTTCTGTCAGACCAGACCGCCATGGTGACTTCTTTCAGCTGTGCCTCGTCTCTGAAGAGTTCAACAAACAGACATCTTACTTTCCTACTTTTCCATCATCCTCTCACCTTCTCCACATCTCACCCTGCCCACCCCCCATACTATACTACGGAAACAGCCCCCCTGAAAATACTGGCACCACACAGAAAAACAGTACCTTTCAGATCAGATCCCCATATCAAACCCCAGATGAGACCCCCCATCTACAGACCCCCATTAGACCTCCAAACTCCCATATCTGACCCTCATTAGACCTCCAAAGCCCCAATCAGCCCCTCATTAGACCCCCAGACCCCCTATCAGATCCTCATTAGACCCCCAGACCCCCTATCAGATCCTCATTAGACCCCCAGACCCCCTATCAGACCCCCATTAGACCTCCAGACCCCCTATCAGACCCTCATTAGGCCTCCAGACCCCCTATCAGACCCTCATTAGACCCCCAGACACTCAATCAGACCCCCCATTAGACCTCCAGACCCCCTATCAGATCCTCATTAGACCCCCAGACCCTCAATCAGACCCCTCTAGACCCCCAGTCAGACCCTTCAGGCCCCTAATCAGACCTCCTTCAGACCCCTAATTAGATCCCCAATCATACCCCCCCTTCTGGCCCCATATCATACTCTTGTGGCCCCCATATAGAACTCTCCTTCTGGGGCCCATGTCAGACCCCCCCCTACCTTCTGGCCCCATGTCAGAACCCCTTTTCTGGCCCCCATTTTAGACCCCCCTTTCTGGTCCCCATTTCTGTCCCACCATTTCAGACCCCCCCATTCTGTCCCACCATTTCAGACCCCCCCATTGTGTCCCACCATTTCAGATCCCCCCCCCATTCTGTCCCACCATTTCAGATCCCCCCCATTGTGTCCCACCATTTCAGACCCCCCCCCTTCTGTCCCACCATTTCAGACCCCCCCCATTGTGTCCCACCATTTCAGATCCCCCCCATTCTGTCCCACCATTTCAGATACCCCCCATTCTGTCCCACCATTTCAGATCCCCCCCATTCTGTCCCACCATTTCAGATTCCCCCCATTCTGTCCCACCATTTCAGATCCCCCCCATTCTGTCCCACCATTTCAGATCCCCCCCATTCTGTCCCACCATTTCAGATCCCCCCCATTCAGTCCCACCATTTCAGATCCCCCCCCCATTCTGTCCCACCATTTCAGACCCCCCCCATTCTGTCCCACCATTTCAGATCCCCCCCATTCTGTCCCACCATTTCAGACCTCCCCATTCTGTCCCACCATTTCAGACCCTCCCATTCTGTCCCACCATTTCAGATCCCCCCATTCTGTCCACCATTTCAGATCCCCCCCATTCTGTCCCACCATTTCAGATCCCCCCCATTCTGTCCCACCATTTCAGACCCCCCATTCAGTCCCACCATTTCAGATCCCCCCATTCTGTCCCACCATTTCAGACCCCCCCATTCTGTCCCACCATTTCAGATCCCCCCATTCTGTCCCACCATTTCAGATCCCCCCCATTCTGTCCCACCATTTCAGATCCCCCCATTCTGTCCACCATTTCAGACCTCCCCATTCTGTCCCACCATTTCACATCCCCCCATTCTGTCCCACCATTTCAGATCCCCATTCTGTCCCACCATTTCAGACCTCCCCATTCTGTCCACCATTTCACATCCCCCCCATTCTGTCCCACCATTTCAGATCCCCCCCATTCTGTCCCACCATTTCAGACCCCCCCATTCTGTCCCACCATTTCAGATCCCCCCATTCTGTCCCACCATTTCAGATCCCCCCATTCTGTCCCACCATTTCAGATCCCCCCATTCTGTCCCACCATTTCAGATCCCCCCCATTCTTTCCCACCATTTCAGATCCCCCCCATTCTGTCCCACCATTTCAGAACCTCCCCATTCTGTCCCACTATTTCACATCCCCCCCATTCTGTCCCACCATTTCAGACCCCCCCATTCTGTCCCACCATTCAGACCCCCCCATTCTGTTCCCACCATTTCAGATCCCCCCATTCTGTCCCCACCATTTCAGATGCCCCCATTCTGTCCCACCATTTCAGATCCCCCCCATTCTGTCCCACCATTTCAGATCCCCCATTCTGTCCACCATTTCAGACCTCCCCATTCTGTCCCACCATTTCACATCCCCCCCATTTTGTCCCACAATTTCAGATCCCCCCCATTCTGTCCCACCATTTCACATCCCCCATTCTGTCCCACCATTTCAGATCCCCCCCATTCTGTCCCACCATTTCAGACCCCCCCCATTCTGTCCCACCATTTCAGATCCCCCCATTCTGTCCCACCATTTCAGATCCCCCCATTCTGTCCCACCATTTCAGATCCCCCCCATTCTGTCCCACCATTTCAGATCCCCCCCATTCTTTCCCACCATTTCAGATCCCCCCCATTCTGTCCCACCATTTCAGACCTCCCCATTCTGTCCCACTATTTCACATCCCCCCATTCTGTCCCACCATTTCAAACCCCCCCATTCTGTCCCACCATTTCAGATCCCCCCCATTCTGTCCCACCATTTCAGACCCCCCCATTCTGTCCCACCATTTCAGATCCCCCCATTCTGTCCCACCATTTCAGATGCCCCCATTCTGTCCCACCATTTCAGATCCCCCCCATTCTGTTCCCCCATTTCAGATCCCCCCATTCTGTCCCACCATTTCAGACCTCCCCATTCTGTCCCACCATTTCACATCCCCCCCATTTTGTCCCACCATTTCAGATCCCCCCCCATTCTGTCCCACCATTTCAGATCCCCCCATTCTGTCCCACAATTTCAGATCCCCCCCATTCTGTCCCACCATTTCAAATCCCCCCCCCATTCTGTCCCACCATTTCAGATCCCCCCATTCTGTCCCACCATTTCAGACCCCCCCATTCTGTCCCCACCTTTTCAGATCCCCCCCCATTCTGTCCCCACCATTTCAGACCCCCCCCATTCTGTCCCAGCATTTCAGACCCCCCCCCCCATTCTGTCCCCACCTTTTCAGATCCCCCCCCACATTCTGTCTCCACCTTTTCAGATCCCCCCCATTCTGTCCCCACCTTTTAAGATCCCTTTTGGCCCCCACTTCAGACCTCAGATCAGACAAGAAAAAAAACCCAAAAACTTACCTCTGGTCCTGGCTGTGTCCCCGCTCTCTCCTCTTCCAGGGGCCCGCGCTGAAGTCACCTGACCTCCTGCAGCGTCAGGTCAGAGGGCGCTCTGTACGTTCTGACGCTGCAGGCAGTCAGGACACAGCAGCGCTGGCCTCAGGAAGAGCAAGCAGGAGGAAGGGTAAGTACTGTACAGCGCTACCAGCGCTTCATTCCCCCTCCTCCTGCAGGCTAGTGAGCGCTTCCATTTTGGAAGCGCTCGCTAGTATTCCCTTTATAAGATGCACTGCATCTTATAAAGGGAAAAGTTTAGTACCGGCATGGTCGCCGATACCCCGCGCCACCCGACAGCAGCACCCCAGCACCCCCCCCCCCCCCGCCCCCTGCGGAAATGTAAAAAAAAAAATATATAAATTCCAGGATGTTTTTTTTTTTTTTTTTTAAACCGTTATATACTCCTGGCGGGGTGCCTCCCCCCGGAACCTGCTGCCCTCCGGTGCCTAGTTGTTAATACGGCCCTGCATACACACATACATAAACTCAGCTTTATATATTTGATTTAGTTATATACAGTAAGTTATATAGTTATAGAAGTATAGAAGTTATATTGACTGAGTAGAGAAGTATACCGTCCACACCTAGCCATTGTTATACTCCAGCACAGTTTATGCATTCTGTTTGCCATCTCCTAATGTTTTGGGGCCTCCCCAAATCAAAAACAATAGGATTTGCGAAAATTCTGTCCCTAGATTGACTGACAGACTGTCTATCAGCCACTAAGCCAACTAGGTTAAGCCCCCTCCCAACACTCCTTCCCAATGTCATGTAAAATTACACTGCAGCAGTTTTTGAACTATTCATCTGGAGAGAATTGCCAAAACTTCAGATGTGTTTGGCATTAGAATTTTTTATGAATCAATTCACTCCTGTCTATCCTGCATGTCAGATTGTTTGATGTACAACTCATTATACAATATGGACACGGCTATTACTATTTTTTCTTTAACCTAGATCAGTTATGGAGCAAGAGATCCTCTTCTAAGTGATAAAAGGCTTTACCCAAACTTCTTTCGAACAGTCCCCGATGACGAGATACAATATTCAGCATTGGTGAAGCTATTAAAGAGATTCCAGTGGAATTGGGTTGGGATCATCACATCAGATGATGACAGTGGACGGCAGGAGTTAGAGACGTTAATCAAAAAGTTTACAGAACATCAGATTTGTGTGGAGTTCAGCATTATTATATCTGTTTATACTTTCTACTATTATTTTCCTGTATTTTTACAGGCATCATCCACTGATGTGATTATTATTTGTGGCACCTATAGTCTGACTTACATCAAGTTTTTATACAATGCAGCTGATGTTCTGAGTAAAAAGACTCTTATTCTTCCAATTTCATGGTCACATGCTACAGAGCTTATACATGATAGAGAAGGAGGAGCTCCTGCTAATTGTAGTTTGGTGTTTTCACCTCACAGATACACTATTACTGGGATGCAGGAGAATTTTTCTAAAATACAATTTTCTGATCGACCTTCTGATCCGTTGTTGGAAGATATTTGGATGACTATATTCCATTGTTTTTCAAGAAATAAATTAAAGAACTTGCTTATTCCAAGAACCTATACCATTCGTTTCCATAACTGCTCAGGAGTGGAGCGATTTCAAGATGACTTCTTTTATTTTCCTCATGACTCAACTCCTTATCAAGTGTACATGGCAGTCTTACTGATGGCTCAGGCATTACATAATATAGATATAGCTCTTCATAATCATAGGAAGCACAATATTTCAGTAGGTGACTATAAATACAGGGTGAGTAGGATACACTGAGTACATGTATAACAGCCATGACTGGAGGAATCATCTGTATTTCTAATACATAGACAATGTTTGCAAAAATAGAAAGTCAGTAGTGTAGTGAGTGGTGGATACCAGTTCAAAGATGTTAAAGTTTCTTAAAGACTCATAATTGTTGAAAATTCTCACATAGAGGTACTTGCTGGTAAAATGGTTGGCCACTTTCTATTAGCGTTGGCCAATGTGATGTAAAGTGATTATATGGCACTTAGAGATGAGCGTATCGAAGTTGATGAAGTGGAATTCAATCCAAATTTCAGGAAAAATTTGATTTCCCTCAGAGATCGAATTTCCTTGTGTTTCATGGTAACAAATCAATTTTTTTCTAAAATGGCTGCTGCACATGTTACAAAGTGAAAGTAAGAAACCCAGGAAAGAAGGAGAATCCATAATGCCATGTAGCCAATCAGCAGCTAGCCAGCCCCTGTGATGCCACAGCCCTATAAAAAGCCTCATTCTGCCCGGTCTCCTCCAGTTTACAGTGAACTTAGTGCAAGGAGAGATGTTACAGGCACTAGGGACAGTGTTTAGACAATACTTTATTTAAAAAAATGATTGAGCAGTTCAGGGAAAGATTATTCATGGTGTAGGGAAAGGAGATGGAGCTATTATTCACATTGTAGGGAGAGAGCAGGGACCAATAGGACAGTGTACAGATTGGGTAATAGGAGTGATTTTATTACACTTTGCTGCACTAATTGGGGTTACCAAAAGTGATCTATTACTACAGATTTTAGGTTGTTTTAAACAGCAATTGTAGTAATCCCAGAATTTGTTATTGGGATGAAAGTGCTGTCTGATACAACCAGTTTTGGGGTGTATTTATTTTATATCTAACTGCTTACATTCATCATTGTTTCTGTACTAAAAGTGAGACCTGATACAACCAGTTTTGCGGTATATTTATTTTAAATATATAAAAGTGCCTCCTTTCACCCTTGCTTTTGGGTTGAATTTGCAGTCTGATACAAACAATTATAGGGTATATTTATTTCATATACAAAAGTATGTCAATTCATCCCTGCCTTTGGGGTGAATTTGCAGTCTGATACAAACAGTTTTGGGGTGCATTCATTTTAAAGATATAAAAATTCACCCTTGCTACTGGGGTTAAATTTCAGTTTGAAACATCCAGTTTGGGGTGTATTTAGTTGATATGTAAGTACATCCATTCCTCCTTGATTCTGGGGGGGAAATTGAGCTGTGATACAAACATTTTTGGAGTGTATTTAGTTTATATATATAAGTATTTGCAGTCTGGCATGCTGCACGGGTGAAGAAAGCACGTTTCTCAGCCTTATGGAAAAAAGGATACTAGAGGTGATAACACCATAAAGGCCGAGAACAGATAATCCGAAAAGGGTTAGCCGCTGAGGCTGCCTTTCGCCGAAGCAGAACATTTCTCTACATACTTTTAGGGTAGTCAATTTCTTTTACGCTTATTTATATAATTCAATCAGTAGTTGCGGAGTTGGTGCAAAATTGCGGCCTGATACTATTGCTCTTTTACCCTTGTAGTTAATATTACAGTACAGTATGTCCGACAGACAGGTGAGGAGGAGAAAACTGCTGCTTCTTTCGGTAGTTGGGCCAATAGCGACAATGAGAGTCGAGTGGGAGCTGGGGTTGCGAGCGGTCAGGCATGTGGCCCTAAAACTGGTGAGGGTGACATCAGTGACATGCAGATGATGATGTGGCCAACCGCACGTGGGAGCCAGGTGAAGAGGTGTCTTCATCATCATTATCATCAGGAAAAGAGGGTGACAGCGTGTGAGTCAGTGGCTTAGCCAGCAGGGTGGTAGCTTGGCTGTGAGTCAGCAGAGTGGCAGCAGTGGGAGATCTGTAGCCAAATGTGCCCGGGGTAGACGATCTGCTACGAAGGAGCCTAGTAGTGGTGCTTGGGTTCACGGAGGCAGCGGTGGCAGTCAGTCAGCATGGAGTGGTGGTGGGGAAAATGCCATACTCAGCATTGTGGGAATTTTTCATCAAGCCGCAGGAGGACGATCAGCATTGCTCACTCTGTGACTGGGCCACTGTGTTGACGACTCATGCAACTCCTCTTGCGATTCCTCATGTGATTCCCACCCTCACCTCTCTGTGATTGGACCACTATGTTGGTGACTCATGCGATTCCCACCCTCACCACTCTGTGACTGGGCCACTGTATTGACTACACATGCGATTTCTCATGCAATTCCCACCCTCACCACTCTGTGACTGGGCCACTGTGTTGACCACACATGCGATTTCTCATGCGATTCCCACCCTCACCACTCTGTGACTGGGCCACTGTCTTGACGACTCATGTAATTCCCACCCTCACCACTCTGTGACTGAGCCACTGTGTTGACCACACATGCGATTTCTCATGTGATTCCGACCCTCACCCCTCTGTGACTGGGCCACTGTGTTGACGACTCATACGATTACTACCCTCACCACTCTGTGACTGGGCCACTGTGTTGACCACACATGCAATTTCTCATGCGATTCCCACCTTTACCTCTCTGTGACTGGACCACTATGATGGTGACTCATGCGATTCCCACCCTCACTACTCTTTGACTGGGCCACTGTGTTGATGACTCATGTGATTCCCACCCTCACCACTCTGTGACTGGGCTACTGTGCTGACTACTAATGCAATTCCTCAAGTGATTCCCAACCTCATCACCCTGTGACTGAGCCACTGTGTTGACTCCTCATGCTGTTGCCACCTCAACACTTGGTCATGGGGACACTACTTGTTTCAGCATGTAACAGAGAAGGTTCTGTAGAAATCTATGTGGAATCAGATGACAATGGTGAAAAAGGAGTCTGCTTTTTCTTGATGCTAACATTGACCTGTAAGGCTGAGATCACACTTGAGCTGTTTGGTCGGTTTTGACACCGTGATCAAATAAGTAAAGTGTATAGTGATTCTAAGAGTGACACCTGTCATCTGCGTGTCATTCTGACTCACAGTACTGTTTCACTAGCACAGCAGGCTACCTATGCATATTTCTGCAATGCACCGTGTTCTATACCACCATATGGGATCTCAGCAGCCAGGAAATAGTTGTTCTTTAATGTGCTTCATCACATATAAATTCGGATCACATGAAATCTTTTTGGGGAATTCGGCAAACCATCCGTTCATCTGTAATGGCACTTACTAATGTGGCTTTTCTTGATAATCTGCACCATTTTGCATAGTTCAAAAGTTGTGCCCCTTGTTTGCCAAGTATTTTGTGCTGTCCCCACAGAGGTCTTGTCCATAAAATAGCTGCTGATGGAGGGTCATATGACCAGGCAAATCACCTACATGTGCTGTTCCTTCCATTTAAATCCAGTGTTTGAATTGAGGAGGCTGAGTGATGTGTCACGTCGCATGACCCTCCATCAGTGGCCATCTTATGAACAGACCTCTTGAACAGGACCTCTGTTTGGCCAGCACAGAAGGTGTGGCCAACTCCTTTAAACTCTGGAGTTCGCAGCCTGAAATCAGGCAAGATCCCCCTTGCACCCCATATCAGTGTATTGCCCCCCCCCCGTTATAGTGGCCCCCGGCAGCCCCCATTGTGTCCTGCTGCCCCCCTGCGATCTTCCTGCTTGTTATGATGGCAGCGGCTCAGGATCAGAGCCGCTGCCATCAGCAGAGAGTGTGAGCTGTAATTACAGCTCACACTCTGCTGCTACGGCCGAAATAGGTGCTAGCACCGATTTCAGCTGTTTAACCCCATAGATGCCGCAGTCGGTAGCCGTCCGCGGCATCCATGGGGTTGAGAGGGAGGGAGCTCCCTCTCTCTGCCATCGGGCCGCCGCTGCTGAAATGGCAGTGGCCCGATGGTTACCATGGCAACCAGACGTTTTACAAAAGCGTCCTGGCTGTCATGTACCTAAGGCTGATTAGACCCTCAGGGTCTGATCAGCCTTAGTCTAGCACTGATACAGTGCATTGCAATAGATGACTATTGCAATGCACTGTATAGCCATCAGGCCCACTGGATCTTCAAGATCCAAATGGGTCTTAATAAATAAAAAAAAGTGTAAAAAAAAAGTATGAAAAAAAATAAAGTTTAAAAAAAAATAAAAGTTTCAAGTAAAAAAAAAGCACCCTTTCCCCCAAATGAAGTAAAAAATAGTAAAAAAAAAAGGGAAAAAAGAAAAGTACACATATTGGGTATCACCACGTCCATATCAACTTGCTTTATAAAAGTATCCGATGATCCACCCCGCCAGGTGAACTCAGAATTTTTTTTTTTTTAAACTATGCCAAAACAGCCTTTTTTTGTCACCTTGCCTCACAAAAAGTGTAAGAACAGGCGATCAAAGAGGCGTATTTACCCCAAAATGGTACCAATCAAACTGTCATCTCGTCCCGCAAAAAATTAGACCCTACCTAAGACTATCGCCCAAAAAGTAAAAAAAATATGGCTCTCAGAAAATGGCAACACAAAAAAAAAGATTTTATACTGTTCAAAAATGCATCTAATGTGTAAAACTTAACAAAAATAAAATGATACACATATTGGGTATCGCCACGTCCGTAACAACCTGCTTTATAAAAATATCACATTATATTCCCCCTCTGGTGAAATCTGCAAAAAAATAAAAATAAAAACCTATGCCAAAACATCTATTTTTTGTCACCTTGCCTCACAAAAAGTGTAATAGCAGGTGATCAAAAAGGCGTATTTACCCCAAAATGGTACCAATCAAACCATCATCTCGCCCCGCAAAAAATGAGACCCTACCTAAGACAATCGCACAAAAAATAAAAAATATGGCTCTCAGAAAATGGGAACACAAAAAAAAGATTTTATCATGTTCAAAAATGCATCTAATGTGTAAAACTTAACAAAAATAAAAATGATACACATATTTGGTATCACCGCGTCCGTAACAACCTTCTCTATAAAAATATCACATTATATTTCCCCTCAGGTGAATGCTTTAAAAAATAAAAAAAAATTAAAAAAAAACTATGTCAAAACAGCTATTTTTTTCACCTTGACTCACAAAAAGTGTAATACCAAACGATTGAAAAGACTTATGTACCCCTAAAAGGTACCAATTTTAATGTCACCTCATCCAGCAAAAAATGATCCCCCACATAAGACAATAATTAAAAAAAATAAAAATCAATGGCTCCCGCAAACCAATCCATCAGAATCTGGTCTGCAAAATCCATATGGCGCTCCTTCTGTTCTGAGTCCTACCTTGTGCCCCCACAGCAGTTTACCACCACATATGAGGTGTTTCCGTATTCAGGAGAAAATGGGGAACAAATTAAGGGGTGCTTTTCTCCTGTTACCCCTTGTGAAAATGAAAAAATGTGGGGCTAAAGCAACATTTTATTTGAAAAAATGAAACTTTTTATTTTCACAGCCAAGTGTTTCCAAATTTCGTAAAACGCTTAGGAGGTCAAAGTGGTCAGTACCCCCCTTAATATATTCTTTGAAGGGCGTAGTTTCCAAAATGGGGTCAGTTTTTGAGGGTTTCCACTGTAGGGGTACGTCAGGGTCTCTCAATTACAAAATGGTGCCTAAAAACCATTCTAGCAAAATCTACCTCCAAAATCTGTATGGCGCTCCTTTCCTTCAGACCACTGCCACAAACCCATAAAGATGTTTACCACCACATATGGGGTATTTCTGTAAACTGCAGAATCAGAGTAATGTATATTGAGGTTTAGTTTGCTGTTAACCCTTGCTGTGTTGCAAGAAAAAATTGCTTAACATGAAAAATCTGCTAAAAAAATAAAATTTTGAATTTCCGTCTCCATTTTCCTTTAATTCTTGTGGAACACCTAAATGGTTAACAAAGTTTGTAACATACGTTTTGAATAATTTGAGGGGTGTAGTTTCTAAAATGGGGTAATTTATGGGTGGTTTCCATTACGTAAGCCCCTCAAAATCACTTTACATCTGAACTGGTGCATAAAAAAAATGGTTTTGGAAATTTTGTTGAAAATTTCAAAAATGGCTTCTAAACTTCTAAGCCTTCTAACGTCCTAAAAAAGGAAAATGACATTTACAAAATGATGCCAACATAAAGAAGACATATGGGGAATAATTACTGATAACTTTTTTTATGAGCGATTACTATCTGTCTTAAAAGAAGAGACATTCAAATTTAGAAAATTGTGAATTTTTCCAAATTTTTGGTAAATTTGGGATATTGTTTTAAATAAAGGAGAAATATATCGACTCAAATTTACCACTATCATGAATTACAATGTGTCACGAGAAAACAATCTGAGAATGGCTTGGATAAGTAAAAGCGTTCCAAAGTTATTACCACATAAAGTGACATGTCAGATTTGAAAAATGGGGCTCCGGCATTTTGTCCAAACTGGCTGTTGCTTGAAGGGGTTAATAAGGATAATTAACCCTTAGACTCCCAGCGCCGTACATGTACGGAGCAAAAAGCCGGGACACAAGTACATGTACGGCGCTCTGATCGGGCGGGCGCAGGAGCTGCGCCCGCCCGATCAGCGACGGGGGTCCAGCTGTGCCGAGGTGCAGGACCCCTGCTGAATGCGCCGGAATTCGTGAAAACACTGATGCTGGCGCATTAACCCTTCATGTGCCGCGGTCAGCGCTGACTGCGGCACATGTGGTGTGCGGGAGTTCAGGATGGCGAGCGGGGGGGGGCATCGAGTCCCCGCTCTGCTGTGACGGGGACCCGGTGGCTCGGATAGCAGCCCGATGCCTTCCTTAGGCATCGTGGCTGCTATCCCTGCGTGCCTGTGCGATTCAGCCCCAAGGATCGCACAGGAAGCAGGCTGTAAGTGTATTACACTGAGTAATACAACTAACAGCAAATGCATTACAATACAAAAGTATTGTACTGCATTGTAAAGGGGATCAGACCCCCAAAAGTTAAATAAAGTAAAAAAAAGTTAAAAAATAAAGTTTCCTAAAAAAAAATAATAATAAAAGTTTGAAGTAAAAAAAAAAAATAAACGCCATTTTCCCCAAAAAAGCAAAAAAAAATTGTAAAAAAAAGGTAAAAAAAAGACAAACCTATTAGGTATCACCGCGTCCGTATCGACCGGCTCTATAAAAATATCATGTCATCCACCCTGCCAGGTGAACGCAGTAAAAAAAAGCAAAACAAAAAAAACAGTGCCAAAACAGACATTTTTTGGTCACCTTCCCTCACAAAAAGTGTAATAGCAGGCGATCAAAAAGGCGTTTTTATCCCAAAATGGTACCAATCAAACTTTCATCTTGTCCCGCAAAAATAATACCCTACCTGAGGCAATCGCCCGAAAAATAAAAAAATATGGCTCTCTGAAAATGGCAACACAAAAAAAAAGATTTTATTCTGTTCAAAAATAAATCTAATGTGTAAAACTTTCCAAAAATAAAAAAGTTAGACATATTGGGTACCGCCGCGTCTGTAACAACCTGCTCTATAAAACTATTACATGAGATGGCCTACCAGGCGAATGCTGTAAAAAATAAAAATATGCCAAAGCAACCATTTTTTCCCCTCTTGCCTCACAAAAAGTGTAATAGCAGGCGATCAAAAAGGCGTATTTAACCCAAAATGGTACTAATCAAACCGTCATCTTGTCCCGCAAAAATGATACCCTACCTGAGACAATCGCCCGAAAAATTAAAAAAATATGGCTCTCTGAAAATGGCAACACAAAAAAAAGATTTTATTCTGTTCAAAAATTAAATCTAATGTGTAAAACTTTCCAAAAATAAAAAAGTTAGACATATTGGATGCCGCCGCGTCCGTAACAACCTGCTCTATAAAAATATTACATGAGATGGCCCCCCAGGCGAATGCTGTAAAAAAATTTTTTTTAAAACTATGCCATAGCAGCCTTTTTTTTCACCTTGTCTCACAAAAATTGTAATACCGCACGATCAAAAAGGCGTATTTACCCCAAAATGGTACCAATCAAACCGTAATCTCGTCCCACAAAAATGAGCCCCCACATAAGACAATAACTCAAAAAAATAAAAATCAATGGCTCCCGCAAATCAATCCATCAAAATCTGTGCTGTAAAATCCATATGGCACTCCTTCTGTTCTGAGTCCTGCCATGTGCCCCCACAGCAGTTTACCACCACATATGGGATGTTGCTGTATTCAGGAGAAAATGGGGGACAAATTATGGGGTGATTTTCTCCTGTTACCCCTTGTGAAAATGAAAAATTTGGGGCTAAAGCAACATGTTATTGGAAGAAATGAAACTTTTCATTTTCACAGCCAAGTGTTTCCAAATTCCGTAAAACGCTTAGGGGGTCAAAGTGGTCAGTACCCCCCTAAATATATTCTTTATATATATATATAGATATATATATATATATATATATATATATATATATATATATTATATAAAATGATGCCAACATAAAGAAGACATATGGGGAATGTAAAATAATACATTTTGGAGGTATTACTATGTATTTTTAAAGTAGAGAAATTGAAATTTTGAAATTTTCTAATTTTTCTAAATTTTTGCTAAATTTGGTATTTTTTTATAAATAAAAATTAAATATTTTGCCACAAATTTACTACTATCGTGAAGCACAATATGTGACGAGAAAACAATCTTAGAATGGCCTGGATAAGTAAAAGCGTTCCAAAGTTATTACCACATAAAGTGACACATGTCAGATTTGCAAAAATCGGCCTGGGATTTAAGGTGAAAAGTGGCTCGGTACTGAAAGGGTTAACTGCAATAATAATATTAATAATAACAATAATAATACAGTCATACTGGGTCCTCCCTTATCCCAGAGCAATGTATGGCCTCTAGGTTTTAAATTTTAGCTTCGAGTTTCCTCTCCTTGCAGATGTCATGCTTCTCAGCAGCATTATTTCTTCTGCTGATCCAGTATTTCCAAGAGCTGGTGAACAGGCCACTCAATGTGTCCCCTACTATCCCCAGTCTTCACGCAATGGGGCACGGCATTTTCATTGCACTTCATGCTGGACACATTGTTTAGGCTCCGCTTTATCTGCTTAATTTGTCACAAGTTTTAGTAGGGCAGTATCCGACGCTGGAGGCCTGGAGCGCATATCAAGCATTTGAGCTGGATGCAATGACGGGGCCCGACATGAAGTACAGTGAAAATGCTGGGCCCCGTTACATGTGAGCGCAGTGGGCCCCTTCCCCCCGACGGGCCCAGTTGCAGTCGCACCCTCTGTGACTGCGATCGTTACGCCCCTGACTCTATCATATTTTATTAAAAAGAGACAGTTCTCACATGGCCATTTGGTGGTTAGTAGAGATGAGCGAGTAGTGAAATATTCGAAAGTTCGAAATTCGATTCGAATAGACCGCGAAATTCGACTATTCGACCGAATATCGAATCCCATTAAAGTCTATGGGGAAAAAATGCTCGCCACTTGGAAATCTCAATTCGACCACTTGGAGGTCACCAAGTCCACCCTGAAACCTCAGAAAAGGATGCCAACACTGCTGGAATGCAACTGGGACAGCAGGGGAAGCATGTCTGGGTGCATATAACGCGCCCAAGTCGCACTATTACGCCACTATCACAGCCTCTCAACAATACACTCCAAAGACAATGTAACCTCTCTGTAAAGTGAGACCATACAAGGAAACCTTCTTTCCTCTACATTGCCATGGACCCCAAGCCAAACTAGACAAAAAAGAAGATAAAATTCTGCACCCCTTAAAATCACGTTGCCTATGACAACCACAGATGGCATAGGCAAGGGGGAAAGCAAATAGACCCCACCCCTAATTGTCATTGTGTGTGTGTGTGAGATGTGGTCAGACATGTCTTCTTTAAAATGTAAAAACAACTCAAACACATGCAGAAGCCTTAAAATGCCCAAATTGTTGGCGCTTGAGATGTCAGTGACCCGACCTGGCCCAGTGTCATGTCTAGCAGGTAAAGCAGTGGGGATGTTGAGGGATGCGTAGGACCGCAAAAGGCAGGAAGAGGCCGTGGGCTGGCCAGGCTCATGGAGAAGGCAGGCTAGAGCCCGCAGGGCCGCATCTCTTCCCTATAACAGGCCCCCACACAAAGCTCTCCCATCGAGGGCTCTTAGGTCCTTGTTGTGAAAATATTTTAATGAGTGCGCAAAGTTAGCTTGAGGTGAGCCCTCGAAAAAATTAAGTGGAGGCCCAAGAGGTGAGCCCTCGAAAAAATTAAGTGGAGGCCAAAGAGGTGAGACCTCTTAAAAATTGTATTAAGGCCAAAGAGGTGAGACCTCTTAAAAATTATGTGGAGACCAAAGAGGTGAGACCTCTTAAAAATTATGTGGAGGCCCAAGAGGTGAGGCATGAGAAAAATTGTTTGTAGGCCCAAGAGGTGAGACCTCTTAAAAATTATGTGGAGGCCCAATAGGTGAGACCTCTTAAAAATTATGTGGAGGCCCAAGAGGTGAGACCTCTTAAAAATTATGTGGAGGCCCAAGAGGTGAGACCTCTTAAAAATTATGTGGAGGCCAAAGAGGTGAGACCTCTTAAAAATTGTGTGGAGGCTAAAGAGGTGAGACCTCTTAAAAATTGTGTGGAGGCTAAAGAGGTGAGACCTCTTAAAAATTGTGTGGAGGCTAAAGAGGTGAGACCTCTTAAAAATTGTTTGTAGGCCCAAGAGGTGAGCCATGAGAAAAATTGTTTGTAGGCCCAAGAGGTGAGCCATGAGAAAAATTGTTTGTAGGCCCAAGACTTGAGGCATGAGAAAAATTGTTTGTAGGCCCAAGAGGTGAGCCATGAGAAAAATTGTTTGTAGGCCCAAGAGGTGAGACCTCTTAAAAATTATGTGGAGGCCCAAGAGGTGAGGCATGAGAAAAATTGTTTGTAGGCCCAAGAGGTGAGACCTCTTAAAAATTATGTGGAGGCCCAAGAGGTGAGACCTCTTAAAAATTATGTGGAGGCCCAAGAGGTGAGACCTCTTAAAAATTGTGTGGAGGCTAAAGAGGTGAGACCTCTTAAAAATTTGTGTGGAGGCTAAAGAGGTGAGACCTCTTAAAAATTGTGTGGAGGCTAAAGAGGTGAGACCTCTTAAAAATTGTGTGGAGGCTAAAGAGGTGAGACCTCTTAAAAATTGTGTGGAGGCTAAAGAGGTGAGACCTCTTAAAAATTGTTTGTAGGCCCAAGAGGTGAGCCATAAATATATATTTTTTTTTTTATGGAGCTAATCTACGGCGGTTAAGGAGGAGGAGGTGGAGGAGGAAATGGCACTTCATACAGATGGCACTTCACTTTTGGCTGCTTTCCACTGTTGGAGAAGCAAAGTCCGGGTCAATCCACTTGCTGTTCATTTTGATTAGCGTCAGCCTGTCGGCATTGTCGGTTGACAGGCGGCTGCGCTTATCGGTTATAATGCCCCCAGCTGCGCTGAACACCCTTTCTGATAGCATGCTGGCGGCAGGGCAGGCAAGCACCTCCAAGGCGTACAGGGACAGTTCCAGCCACGTGTCCAACTTGGAGACCCAGTAAGTGTAGGACGCCGAGGGATCGGGGAGGACAGGGGTACGGTCTGCCAGGTACTCCAGCAACATCCGCCGATACTTGTCCCTCCTGCTGATAGCGGGCCCCGCAGTGATGGAAGTTGCACGAGGGGGTGCCATGAACGTGTCCCACACCTTGGAGAGTGTTCCCCTGGTGGCTGTGGGCCTGATCGATGTTGTGGGACTCTGGGAGACCCTCTCCTCTCTGCCGCCAGCGATGGTGGGTGGGAAAATCTCCATCATGTTCTGCACGAGTTCCCTCTGGTATTCCAGCAATCGATTCGTCCTCTCCTCTACCGGAATAAAAGAGGAGACGTTATCTTTATACCGGGGGTCCAGGATTGCGAAGACCCAGTACAGTTTGTTCTCCACTATCCGGACAACACGTGTGTCCCGGGAAAAGCAGCCCAGCATGAAGTCAGCCATGTGTGCCAGACTCTGAATAGGCATGACCTCACTGCCCCCACCAGAAGGATCACTTGCCATTTCCTCCTCTTCCTCTTCCGCCTCCTCTCCGCCCCATCCGCGCTGAACCAATGGGACGCACACAGCCTGACTGCTACCCTCGCCGCCAGCATCCTCCTCCTCTTCCACAGCCACCTCCACGTCGTCCTCCTCCTCATCCTCCTCCTCCTGCAACTGCCACCGTGAAGCAGACAAAAGTGTGGTCTGACTGTGTAGCTCCGTTGCGTCTCCTCCTACCCCCGTCTCCTCTGCGTGCAATGCGTTCTCCCTTATTGCGATGAGCGATTCTTTAAGGACGCATAGGAGCGGGATGGTTACGCTCACTATAGCGTCCTCGCTGCTGACCTTCTTGGTGGACTCCTCAAAGATACGCAGTACATCGCATATGTCTGCCATCCATGGCCACTCGTGGTTGGCAAACTGAGGGAGCTGAGTTGGAGGCACGCGTGGATTCATAATCTGGTACTCCATCAATGCTCTCTGCTGCTCACACACCCTGGCCAACATGGAATAGGTGGAATTCCAGCGAGTCGGCAGGTCGCACAACAGCCGATGTTCAGGCAAATGGAGGCGTTGCTGGAGTTTTTTTAAGCTAGCAGCAGCTACAGTTGACTTCCGAAAGTGTGCGCACAAGCGCCGCACTTTCACCAGTAGCTCTGCCAGGTTGGGGTAAGTCTTTAGAAATTTTTGGACTACCAGATTAAAAACGTGGGCCAGGCATGGTACGTGTTCGAGTTCGGCAAGCTCCAGAGCCGCCACTAGGTTACGGCCGTTATCGCACACGACCATGCCTGGTCCTAGCTGCAGCGGCGACAGCCACATCTCCGTCTGCTGCAATATGGCGTCCCTCACCTCTGGGGCGCTGTGCTTCCTGTCGCCCAAGCTGATGAGCTTAAGCACCGCCTGCTGACGTCTCCCCGCGCCAGTGCTGCAACGCTTCCAGCTAGCGGCTGAGGGCGATGTTAAGGCAGAGGAGGAGGAGGAGGAAGAGGAGGGGGGTTTATCAGAACCCGTGCTGGCAATCTTGGGCGGGGTGGTAGGTAGGCCGTCTCTGTTTGCGACCCCGTCCCCGCTTCCACAACATTCACCCAGTGTGCCGTCAAAGAGATGTATCGTCCCTGGCCGCAAGCGCTTGTCCACGAGTCGGTGGTCAAGTGGACCTTTGCGCTGACTGCGTACCTCAGGGCCCGCCTGATGTTACGCGACACGTGCTGGTGCAGGGCGGGGACGGCACTCCGGGAAAAGTAGTGGCGGCTGGGGACGGAATAGCGAGGTGCGGCAGCCGCCATCAGGTCGCGGAAGGCCTGCGTCTCCACAAGCCTAAACGGCAACATCTCCAGGGCCAGCAGTTTGGAGATGTGGCAGTTTAAGGCTTGGGCTTGGGGGTGACTCGAGGCGTACTTCCGCCTGCGGTCGAACGCCTGCGAGATGGACAGTTGATGGGACGAGGAGTGTGAAGGTGCAGGCGAAGATGCGGGGGAAGGGGAGGCTGAAGGAGAAGGCCCCAAAGTAGCCGAGGCAGAGGCAGATGTGGAGGTGTCCTGGCTGGAGGTCTGGACCGCAGTGGCAGCACACAACAAAGGGGAAGAGGCAGTGGCAGGAAGACCTTGCGCAGGTTGTATTGCGTTTGCTCTCTCCCACTCAGCCCAGTGCTTGACTTCCAAGTGACGCCGCATGCCTGAGGTGGTCAGATTGCTCTTCTCAGAGCCCCTACTCAGTTTTGAGTGGCAGAGTGTGCAAACCGCGCTCAGTTTGTCATCCGCACAAACATTAAAAAATCTCCACACCACAGAAGTACGAGGCCTCGATGGGGGAGCTTCGCGCGACTGCCCGCTGCCGGGAACAGCTTCGGCCCTGCTGGCTGTGGCCTCACTTCTCTGTCTGGACTGTCCTCTGCCTGTGGACATCCCTCTGCCTGTGGACATCCCTCTGCCTGTGGACATCCCTCTGCCTGTGGACATTCCTCTGCCTCTGGACATCCCTCTGCCTCTGGACATCCCTCTGCCTCTTGCTGCCTTTTTCGGTGCTGCGCAGACCACCACCTCTCCACTGCTTTCCCCGCTGGACATCACCCCTGGCAAAGTGGGGTCGGTCATTTCGTCATCCACCACCTCCTCTTCCACTTCCTCACTCTGCTCCTCCTCCTGCCCACTGGACATTCCAACAGCCTCCCTTGATGGCAACTGCGTCTCATCATCATCATCGCTCATGATAACAGATGCTGGTTCAGGGTCCACATCAGCAGGAGATGGCGAATACTCAAGTGTTTGGGCATCACTACAAACAAATTCCTCTGCTAGCTCCTGGGATTCTTCCGGCACATCTGAAAAAGGACCCGAAAAGAGCTCCTGGGAGGGGTCAATGGTGGGATGACTCTGTTGGCCAGGTGTGGAGGAAGGAGGGTCAGAGTGAGACTGTGTGGATGACTGGCTGGTGGACAACTGTGTGGAAGCGCTATCGGCTATCCATTGCACCACCTGTTCAACCTGCTCAGGCCTCAACAGCGGTGTAACCCGCCCCCTGCTTAACTGTCCCATAAAGGCAGGGATTCTGGATGAGTGGGATCCTGGCTGACCCTCACCAGCACGCATTGTATCCCCACTGGCTTCAACAAGGCCCCCAACAGCATTTCCGCGCCCCCGTCCTCGTCCACGTTCGATTCCGCTAGCCCCCCTCCGCATTTTATTTTTTTTTGGTTACAATATTTTTCCTTCACAGCCGTGTACTAACAGATCAGACGGTGGGTATTAACACCACGTATATAAAAATATTTTGCAAGAGAACGCACAGTACAGGTGACAATGAAAAGGCCAATTTTTTTAATATTTCTCGGCACACAGCCGTGTACTAACAGATCAGACGGTGGGTATTAACACCACGTATATAAAAATATTTTGCAAGAGAACGCACAGTACAGGTGCCAATGAAAAGGCCTATTTTTTTAATATTTCTAGGTACACAGCCGTGTACTAACAGATCAGACGGTGTGTATTAACACCACGTATATAAAAATATTTTGCAAGAGAACGCACAGTACAGGTGACAATAAAAAGGCCAATTTTTTTTATATTTCTAGGTACACAGCCGTGTACTAACAGATCAGACGGTGGGTATTAACACCACGTATATAAAAATATTTTGCAAGAGAACGCACAGTACAGGTGCCAATGAAAAGGCCTATATTTTTTAATATTTCTAGGTACACAGCCGTGTACTAACAGATCAGACGGTGGGTATTAACACCACGTATATAAAAATATTTTGCAAGAGAACGCACAGTACAGGTGACAATGAAAAGGCCTATTTTTTAATATTTCTTGGCACACAGCCGTGTACTAACAGATCAGACGGTGGGTATTAACACCACGTATATAAAATTATTTTGCAAGAGAACGCACAGTACAGGTGCCAATGAAAAGGCCAATTTTTTTTAATATTTCTAGGTACACAGCCGTGTACTAACAGATCAGACGGTGTGTATTAACACCACGTATATAAAAATATTTTGCAAGAGAACGCACAGTACAGGTGCCAATGAAAAGGCCAATTTTTTTTATATTTCTAGGTACACAGCCGTGTACTAACAGGTCAGACGGTGGGTATTAACACCACGTATATAAAAATATTTTGCAAGAGAACACACAGTACAGGTGCCAATGAAAAGGCCTATTTTTTTATATTTCTCGGCACACAGCCGTGTACTAACAGATCAGACGGTGTGTATTAACACCACGTATATAAAAATATTTTGCAAGAGAACGCACAGTACAGGTGACAATGAAAAGGCCAATTTTTTTATATTTCTAGGTACACAGCCGTGTACTAACAGATCAGACGGTGTGTATTAACACCACGTATATAAAAATATTTTGCAAGAGAACGCACACTACAGGTGACAATGAAAAGGCCAATTTTTTTATATTTCTAGGTACACAGCCGTGTACTAACAGATCAGACGGTGTGTATTAACACCACGTATATAAAATTATTTTGCAAGAGAACGCACAGTACAGGTGACAATGAAAAGGCCTATTTTTTTTATATTTCTAGGTACACAGCCGTGTACTAACAGATCAGACGGTGGGTATTAACACCACGTATATAAAAATATTTTGCAAGAGAACGCACAGTACAGGTGACAATGAAAAGGCCAATTTTTTTTATATTTCTAGGTACACAGCCGTGTACTAACAGATCAGACGGTGGGTATTAACACCACGTATATAAAATTATTTTGCAAGAGAACGCACAGTACAGGTGCCAATGAAAAGGCCAATTTTTTTTATATTTCTAGGTACACAGCCGTGTACTAACAGATCAGACGGTGTGTATTAACACCACGTATATAAAATTATTTTGCAAGAGAACGCACAGTACAGGTGCCAATGAAAAGGCCTATTTTTTTTATATTTCTAGGTACACAGCCGTGTACTAACAGATCAGACGGTGGGTATTAACACCACGTATATAAAATTATTTTGCAAGAGAACGCACAGTACAGGTGCCAATGAAAAGGCCAATTTTTTTATATTTCTAGGTACACAGCCGTGTACTAACAGATCAGACGGTGTGTATTAACACCACGTATATAAAAATATTTTGCAAGAGAACGCACAGTACAGGTGACAATGAAAAGGCCAATTTTTTTATATTTCTCGGCACATCAGCCGTGTACTAACAGATCAGACGGTGGGTATTAACACCACGTATAATAAATATTTTGCAAGAGAACGCACAGTACAGGTGCCAATGCAAAGGCCTATTTTTTTTATATTTCTAGGCACACAGCCGTGTACTAACAGGTCAGACGGTGGGTAATAACACCACGTATATAAAAATATTTTGCAAGAGAACGCACAGTACAGGTGCCAATGAAAGGTCTAATTTTTTTTATATTTCTCGCACACAGCTGTGTACTAACAGTTCAGACGGTGGGTATTAACACCACGTATATAAAATTATTTGCAAGAGAACGCACAGTACAGGTGCCAATGAAAAGGCCTATTTTTTTTTAATATTTCTAGGTACACAGCCGTGTACTAACAGATCAGACGGTGTGTATTAACACCCACGTATATAAAATATTTTGCAAGAGAACGCACAGTACAGGTGCCAATGAAAAGGCCTATTTTTTTAATATTTTTCGGCACACAGCCGTGTACTAACAGATCAGACGGTGGGTATTAACACCACGTATATAAAAATATTTTGCAAGAGAACGCACAGTACAGGTGCCAATGAAAAGGCCTATTTTTTTTATATTTCTAGGCACACAGCCCTGTACTAACAGGTCAGACGGTGGGTATTTACACCTGGTATACAAAAAGGGTATTGCAGGCACACAGAACCCAGAACACTAGAGCCAAATAAACTGTATTTTAAAAAAAAAAAAAAAAAAAAAAACAGCCGTATACTGCCAGAAGATCAGATGGTGCATATACACACTAGGTATATAACAGGGTTTTGCAGCCAAAAAGAACGCAGAACAGTAGTGCCAAATATAGTTTGGTATGTAGCAGAGCACCTAATACACCACTAATGCCTCTCTCTGTCCCTACTCCAGCAGCTATCCCTGAATACAGCAGCCGTTCTCTGCAGAGTGTATATAGTAGTAAAGCTATCACTGTACTGCACTATAGTAGCCCTGATAAGGGCTTTTAATCACGCTCCTGCCTGTCCAACAGCTAAAACCTATCTCTCCCTTCTCCAGCCTCTGTCCCTGACTAAGTTCACGCAGCATATGCGTACGAGCAGGAAGAGCTGAGTTTTTAATATTCGAGGTCACATGGTTTTTCCAGCCAATCCATGTAGACGCCGTTTTCGCGCTGCCAGCGTGCTCCGCGGGCCTGTCATACCCCCCCTGCATGGTGATTGGTGGAAAAAGAGCGCCAGGGAAGGTGGGAGGGGAAACGAATTCTAAGTGCGCCATCGCCGTTATACTCGATTGAAATCGAGTATGCCGAATAGCATAGTATTCGATCGAATACCGGCTCGATCGAACACTACTCGCTCATCTCTAGTGGTTAGGGATATTCTCTGTATACATCATTGTTAGAGCAAGTCATATCACATCCATAGCATCTGCAAGATCCTCCAAACTCACTGGAGTCTTCTTATCTGAAGCCATTTCTGTGGTACTCCTGCAGAGAATTCATTGAGCCATCACTTACATATTCAGGCCGTGTCTGTGGCCTATTCTACAGGGACTGGTCTATGGCCTGTATTTTTGAGCTCATCTCTTGCCAGGGGTACACTCAATGTCTGGAGATTTTTCCACATACATAACAGGGGAAGCTCTCCTCCTGCTCTTCAATGCACTCTGATAACTGAAAAATGTTCCCCTGCTGCAGCACACTCCTCTGAACAAGAGAGAGTCTGCTCGAAACTGCTTCTTGATTAAAAGGTGGGTCCATCGTAATCTGTTGTGCCTCATTTTCTTTTATTAGGCTTTCCAAAGTTTCTATACATTTTCTTTATTTTTCATATTCTCAATTGCAAATGGGTTTTATGACGTGCCAGTTTTCATGCAAATAAATAAACATATTTAATCCTTGTGAACTTATCACATTCTGGTACCGGTGAGAAAGTGAGGCCTCTCAATAATAGGGATTGTTCTGATTTCTTAATTGCATTAGTAGATCAATTTATAATTAGTCTCTCTGAGTTTGTATTTTTATTTATATTTTTATCCTCTACTTGTTGCAGCCTCACTTGTCTCTGTCGCGTAATTGGATTCCTGGCCGACCTAAAAAAAGAGGGGCAATTGGCATATTCTTCTCCCCAGATGTCCCTGTCATCTAAGTAAATTGTGAGGTCAAACTTGTTTGTACATTCATATTTAGTCATAAGTTTGATGTTTGTGCAGAAGATCCAGATTGTGCCCCAGTAAAGGATTTAGATTTGGATTTAGATTTGCGTTTGTTTCCTTTGTACCCATCTCCAAGAGCAACTCCCTTGGATTTGTTTGTTGTTTGTTCCCTCCTCCTTGAGGGCATATTTGTGTTGATTTCCCCTAGGTCTTGAGTTGGCCTTTTTGGTGCTTGATAGCGCGTCTTTTTAATATTTCTTTTTGTTCCACCCTTATAATTCTGTGTTCCTGATTGTACTGAACCCTCAGTACCTGATTTTTCGGTATCTGAGACGTCAGTATATCTCTGGGTTATGGTTCTTGTATTCTGTCTAGTGATGAGCGAGCCGAAGCGGCAAGATTTGGGATTCGCTCGAATATTGCCCGATTCGGCTCGGCATCACGAGGCAGAGCGGACTCGTGACTATCCGTGCGTCACTGCCCGCGTGAAATGCCCGTTTTTTTCAGCCAATCAGCAGCAAAGGTAAGCCTGTGGGAACGCCTGCTGTGATGTAACAGCCCCTATGTCTCCCCAGCACTGATTGGCTGGCAGTGACATGTGACCGAAATTGACCTATGGTAGGGAGTCTAGGATCTGCAGCCTCAGCCTCATTCTGCATTGGGAAGGGGACCAGACAAGACATAGGAGAGTTAGCTCGTGTAGTGTGTGCAGCAGGCAGTTAGAACTTAGGAGTTAGGAAGCAAGAAAAGCCTTTTTAAAGACTATCTTTACTCTGAAAAACGGTATATACTATCAGCCTGTATTCTGTGTAGGAAAAGAAAGCCACAACAGTCTGTTAAAAAGCAATTGATTCTCTGAAGGAAACTACAGTGTATGCTGTCAGCCTTTGTGTGCAGAGCTGGTACACAGGCACGAACTATACATATTTTAAACAGATATATTCCTGTGCATGATAGGATAGG
>ONZH01012007.1:0-22266 GCA_900303285.1 Rhinella marina | reverse complement strand
GGACAGCCACAGCCATCAGGTTGGCAGAAAGCCCTCAATCTATACCAGTCTGTAGCGCAGCATCTCCAGGGTCAGCATTTCGAAAATGTGGACGTTTAGGGCTTGTGCATGTGGGTGGGTGGAAATGTATTTGCGTTTGTGCTTGCGCTCCAATGTCTGATGCAAAGACAGCTAAACGCTGCGCTGGGACACATTGGTGTAGGGTGTGGAGGATCGTGGAGGTGAAGGGGTGGTTGTAGGGCGGGAGGCGCTCGTGCCGGGTCCTGGGCGGGGGTTGACTCACAAAGCCAGCATGTTACACAGGGGAAGGAGCAGTGTGTGATCCGCAGAAGGTGAACGGCTTTGGTTCCATTGAGTCGTGTGCCTGCGCATGCTGGTAGTAGTTAGGCTGGTAATGGTGCCTCCCCTGCTGATCCTGGTGTGGCACAAGTTGCACACCACAGTCAGTCGGTCATCCTCACTTTCTTTAAAGAACCTCCAGACTTACGAACATCTAGGCCTCGGCACGGGAGCTTCACTCTGTGAAACAGTTGCTGATCTACTTGATCTGGCCCTGCTTCTCCCTCTGGCCACCCCACTGCCTCTTCCAACCCTCTTCCAACCTGTTCAGTCATCTGTGCTGCACTTGTCCACACCGTGTCCATCCCGTCACGCACTACTGGTCCACACTCTCATCACCCACAGACTGCGAAAGTTCTAAATTTTGGGCATCGGGACAGAGCAACTGCTCAGGTTGCTGTTGAGCAGTGGTTTGTGTCTCTGGGTAGGGTCCTGAAAAGGATTCCTGTGAGTATGCCGGATCTGAATCCAAATTTTTTCATGGGCGGCAGGCTGGGGGGAAGGAGGTTGAGCTGGAGGAGCCAGAGGTCTACTACCTTGGCTAAAGTGGGTGGACTGTGTGGAAGACTGGGTGGTGGATAAATTACTGGACACATTATCCGCTATCCACGTCATCACCTGTTCGCACTGTTGTGGTTTCAATAGTGGTGTACCACGTGACCTTGTAAGTTGCGCGATGAAGCTAGGGAGCGAAACTCTGCGGCGTTACACTGCTCCCTCATCAGTAGGTACTGTGTCACCCTGCCCAGGACCACGGCCTCTGTCCCCCTACATCACTTGGACTCCCACCTCCTCAACCCTTAGCCCTTGGGTTCAACATTTTGTGTAATCACTAAACAGTTGAATTAATATCTGAGGCCAAAAACGTATTCTGTAGACTGCGGATAGTGTACCACACACCACAGAATTTTTCACTGGACTGTATTAAATGTGTCTGAGAGAAAAAACGTATTCTCTAGACTGCCGCTAGTGTAACGCACACCACACAATTTTTCACTGCACTGTAGGATATATGAATGAGAGAAAAAAAATGTATATTTTCTAGACTCCGGCTAGTGTGCAGCACACGACTGAATTTTGCACTGCACTGTAGGATATATGAATGAGAGGAAAAATGTATATTTTCTAGACTCCGGCTAGTGTGCAGCACACAACAGAATTTTGCACTGCACTGTAGGATATATAACTGAGAGAAAAAACGCATACCCTAGACTGACTCTACTGTACAGCACACGACATAATTGTTCACTGGACTGTAATATATATATAACTGAGAGAAAAAACGTATTCCCTAGACTGCACTACAGATCCCAGCAAGCCAAGGTACAACAGCAGCAAAAATGAGTACTGAGAGCACTTTGGGCAATTTCTTTTGGGTCTGTGTGGACCACGTGCTGTCCCTTCTGCCACCAGTTGCTGTGCACAGCGTGCAGCCAAGATGGCAGTAGCTGCACTACAAGGTCGTTGTAGCCCTTAGAAGGACCGTTGGGTTCTTTGTGGGTGATTCCTGCCTAACCAAAATCTAAATTGAGGCCCTAACAGTGTGCAGCCAAGATGACGGTAGCTGCACTACAAGTCCCAGCCAGCAGCCAGGAGGAGACCAAAAAAAATAGGTGCTTGTAGCCCTTAGAAGAGCTGTTGGGTTCTTTGTGGATGATTCCTGCCTAACCACATTCTAATTTCACGCCCTAACAGTGTTCAGCCAAGATGGCGGTAGCTGCACTACAAGTCCCAGCCAGCAGCCAGTAGGAGCCAAAAAAAAGGTGCTTGTAGCCCTTAGAAGGGTTGTTGGGTTCTTTGTGGGTGATTCCTGCCTAACCAAAATCTAAATTGAGGCCCTAAAACTCTCCCTGACAGACAGCAGCTCTATCCCTAATCGCATGCAGGTGGCGTCTGACGTTCACCGCCATTCCGTGTCAGGGTAAAATTTTAAGTGCTTCACCTGCTACCTCAGTCTCACTTGGTCACCAAGCTGTCACCACGCTGTGTCAGGCTTATGCCTGCGTCGTGTTCAGCGGGGGATAGGACAGCAGTGCCAGCATGGGCAGTGGTGTCACCCGCAGGCGGTGAAGGACCTTCGTTGCACCTAGTTGGGTGCTTTACTAACATGTGATGGGCATGTGCCTTGCCCATCTTGGTCTGGGTCAGCACAATTGTCTTGAGGGTCACCACCAGGCTTTTGCCCAGAATTTGACATAATGGTACAATTAGGCAGCCTCAGAGGCATCCATGCATGCTGCCCCTGCTGTTTCCTGTCCATTTCCGTGGTGTTTCCATCATTTTCTGAGGTTTCCAGGTTTTCACGCAACCTTCCCTGTGCAGAGCTTTGGTCCCCTGCAAAAAATGCTCGAGTCTCTCATTGACTTCAATGGGGTTCATTATTCGAAACGAGCACCCGAGCATCGGGAAAAATTCGACTCGAATAACGAGCACCCGAGCATTTTAGTGCTCGCTCATCTCTAATAGGGATACATAAAAAACAAAAACATGAAAAATAAATAATGATCAAAATTATATAAAGTAATAAGGTAAAATATTAAAGAATAAAAATAATGAATAGAGATGAGCGAACATGCTCGAAACGAGCACTGTACCGCTCAGCTCCCCTGCGCTCTCATGGGCGCAGGCAGCTGCTGCGACTGCGACTGCCTGCGCCCATGCGAGCGCAGGGGAGCTGAGCGGTACAGTGCTCGTTTCAAGCACGTTCGGTCATCTCTAATAATGAACAATATGCACTGGAATAAAATATTAATGAAGATGGCATATAAACTTTAATATGTAGCATAACATATACAAAATAGATATTGGATTTATATGAGTATATACAGTATAGAAATAAAGGTGGTCTAAGTTGATCACCTGAACCAAAAGAGGAATATGAGCTGCAGTGTAATATAGAACTTAGACAGACATGTGAAGGACTATGGCAATAGTGGATAAAATTCCTAGTCCCACGACATGCGCAGTAAAAGAGATGAAATGAGAAATATCACCAAGTCCTGGCGCATGCGCGGTCTCCCGATATTTCGCGCGGATCACGAACGGAGAGCGTCAGCAGAGAGGTGGAGACGATGATATCTGAGAACAAATGGAGGAGCAGCGTGTGATGTTAGTAGGGAATCCTGTGAAATGATAGGTATAGTCCAAATGATGTCACAAACAAAGGACATAAAAGAACAAGGTCCCGCCTACCAGCTGAGAAACTGCTCATACCCCTGAAGACACCGGATCACGGCGAAACATGTCGGGGGGCAGCGTGTAAATGATTTTAGTTCAGGGTGAGAGACGCTGCCAGTTTAAGAGGCAGAAGGGAGAGTAAGGAAGGCGACTGGCTGCGATAGCGCTTGGAGTAATCAATAGCGTCACATTTCTGTGCTACAAAACCTTCAATAGGACACCTTGAGTCCAGACATTATACTATCATGAAGGCTCTGTGGGCTAATATAGATAGAAGTTTGAAACTATACTAGCGCAGCATACACAGCCTGAGACCTGATACTCCAATATATCAGAGACATTGAAAGGCTAAGTGTCTCTTTACCCTGTGAATTTTAATTATTCACATTTTTTTCATTTCTATATACACTATAAAGTGAGTTGATACTCGAGTGTTTTAGATAGTAAATATTAAAGGTGAAGTTTTATGGGCTATCATGGACCATTAGAAGTGGTGAGAATGAAAAATGCGTACAACGGCGTTAATACACCAAATATATACTATTATATTCCAATGCTGATGTATAAGAAGAGGGAGGAGGGCTCACACCAGACTGATGGATATATGTAGGTGCAAAGATCGTACTGGGTCACCCAAACCCAGACTAAGGGGGTAAATAAGTCAACAAAGAGTGATGATCTGCACTCAATACACTGGAACTGTGAGATTTTAATCAAAATAATATAAAAAAAAAAAAAAGAGAATGAACAATTGAATTGTATATACAATATGATAAAGTTAAAATAGTAAAATAGAGCAGCACAACCAGAAATGCATCATATCAAAGATAAAAGTCAAGTATAGTTGTATAGGATATGACCTGTAAGAATAAACACGATAGTCACATAGATATTATTGGACTGGATCAGAATTGGCTTGCTGTGATCTTAATGGTCAATGCTGATCCAACATAAAAATCCATATAGTGAGATATATGTGACAAGAGGAGGTCAATGTGGACTGGAAGGTCTCCAAAGTGGGGATTCTGAGACACAATGAGAATCACAGAGCCTCTAAATCCCGAATGTCTGTCATAGAGGTATACAGGACCGCACTATAAATAAAAACAGTGGATCTGATGTAATAGTTGCCGGTATAGGCTCTTACCACTCGGGATATAATATATCATAGAGGTTTCTCCGTAAGAGTTGTAGTCCAGTAAGGAGCTTATTGCTAGTTCTTTGCCTCGCTGGTTCAGCGTTCGTCTCCGTACGGTAGATCCCTGAACGCTGGAAGTCACGTGATACAGGTCACGTGATCGGGGACTACGCTGGTTTTCTCTAATTCACCATCAGCGTATGGGATCGTTGTTTAATACGCAGGGTCATAAGAGAAATACAGTAGGAGAATCCTCACTTGGTTTGCACTCCTTTAGATTTAATATCAGCCTCGTTTCCCAGGAGCGAATATATAAGGTGCAAGATTGAAGTGTAGATATGGGTCCGGACCCGAGTACTTGCACCGTTCACACTTTTCACACCATACGCGTTTCGGAGAACCAATCTCCTTCCTCAGTGGTAATTGGGAGGAGGTCTGCTATGTGTCCTTTAAATACTCCAATCCTGGTGATAGAGAAATACTGAGCTGGAATGTTGGGAAAGGTCTCTTCCTTGGTGTGTTACTTCTTATTCATGTAGCATATTGTGACTTCTGTACAAAGTCCACATAAAAAATAAAATACTAACAGGTAACATCATACATAATATAGGGAATGCAGTATGGTAAATACTTCTTTGTTGTCAATGCGTTAACATTGCGTTTTTATATATTCATTTTACATTACTACCAGATCCATAAATCATTTAGATGTATCCATAAAAATCTAAAAATGTTTAAAAAGATTATAATGTATTAGATGTTACATACAGAGGTGGAAGAGTTGGGCAGCGATAGGGGAAAAAAAAAAAAACTCACAGAGACAAAAGGATAAAAAACATCCTGCATGATGTGATAATGACTGCGGATGTCAGTGGCTATACATATCAAAGTAAATCACAGAAAAGGGGATTCTAGTGCACAAAAATGGATGCAAACAATATATACTGTATAAACTAAGACCTCATTCTGATATGATAAAATCTGAGACTCTTAGCCAATATATTTTGATCAAAACACATCTGTGCCCACCTACCCAGCGTCACGGTGGTCTCAGGTCAGGCAGGTCCTACGCTAAACCTAACTATGCCGTTGGGCATCTATATCTAGGAGCGTGGACACTGCACATATAGGCGTGTTGCTCCTAGTGACCTCTATGTGCATACAGCAACCAATGAGAGGAGGAGCAAACACACCTATATGTACCACGCAATCACTGACATCCGCAGTCATTATCACATCATGCAGGATGTTTTTTATCCTTTTGTCTCTGTGAGTTTTGTTTGGTTTATAGCATGTACCTGAGGGAGTGGCACCTTCAGGTCTGAATGCGCTCTTAGCTTATCATGAGTAGCATTCTTGTGCACTTTTGCTCTTCCTATCAAATTGAGCGTCTTGATTGCGTGGTACATATAGGTGTGTTTGCTCCTCCTCTCATTGGTTGCTGTTATGCACATAGAGGTCACTAGGAGCAACACGCCTATATGTGCAGTGTCCACGCTCCTAGATATAGATGCCCAACGGCATAGTTAGGTTTAGCGTAGGACCTGCCTGACCTGAGACCACCGTGACGCTGGGTAGGTGGGCACAGATGTGTTTTGATCAAAATATATTGGCTAAGAGTCTCAGATTTTATCATATCAGAATGAGGTCTTAGTTTATACAGTATATATTGTTTGCATCCATTTTTGTGCACTAGAATCCCCTTTTCTGTGATTTACTTTGATATGTATAGCCACTGACATCCGCAGTCATTATCACATCATGCAGGATGTTTTTTATCCTTTTGTCTCTGTGAGTTTTGTTTGGTTTATAGCATGTACCTGAGGGAGTGGCACCTTCAGGTCTGAATGCGCTCTTAGCTTATCATGAGTAGCATTCTTGTGCACTTTTGCTCTTCCTATCAAATTGAGCGTCTTGATTGCGTGGTACATATAGGTGTGTTTGCTCCTCCTCTCATTGGTTGCTGTATGCACATAGAGGTCACTAGGAGCAACACGCCTATATGTGCAGTGTCCACGCTCCTAGATATAGATGCCCAACGGCATAGTTAGGTTTAGCGTAGGACCTGCCTGACCTGAGACCACCGTGACGCTGGGTAGGTGGGGCACAGATGTGTTTTGATCAAAATATATTGGCTAAGAGTCTCAGATTTTATCATATCAGAATGAGGGTCTTAGTTTATACAGTATATATTGTTTGCATCCATTTTTGTGCACTAGAATCCCCTTTTCTGTGATTTACTTTGGATATGTATAGCCACTGACATCCGCAGTCATTATCACATCATGCAGGATGTTTTTTATCCTTTTGTCTCTGTGAGTTTTGTTTGGTTTATAGCATGTACCTGAGGGAGTGGCACCTTCAGGTCTGAATGCGCTCTTAGCTTATCATGAGTAGCATTCTTGTGCACTTTTGCTCTTCCTATCAAATTGAGCTCTTGATTGCGTGGGTACATATAGGTGTGTTTGCTCCTCCTCTCATTGGTTGCTGTATGCACATAGAGGTCACATAGGAGCAACACGCCTATATGTGCAGTTGTCCACGCTCCTTAGATATAGATGCCCAACGGCATAGTTAGGTTTAGCGTAGGACCTGCCTGACCTGAGACCACCGTGACGCTGGGTAGGTGGGCACAGATGTGTTTTGATCAAAATATATTGGCTAAGAGTCTCAGATTTTATCATATCAGAATGAGGTCTTAGTTTATACAGTATATATTGTTTGCATCCATTTTTGTGCACTAGAATCCCCAGCGATAGGGGAAGCCACAGCCAAGGAGAGATCATGGTGCTGGAAGAAATAACAGCCAAACCACGATGTCTCGTCGGGTGTGGGCCCCCCGTCTATAGAAAGCCGAACAATTCCATCTCAGCGTTAAGGCCAGATGGTAATAGTGTGTTTAAAATCAAATATTCTTTTTGATCTACACGGGACATCTTAGAGACATGGTTTCCCCCTCTCCAATTAGGTTTAATAGATTCCACTGCTGCGAAAGTTAGAAAACTCGGATCTCCATTATGATGGGTTTTGAAATGTTTGGAGACTGTATGTGTTTCCAAACCTTTCTTTATGTTCGCTATGTGTTCTGAAATCCTTTTCTTTAAGGTGCGTTTAGTTCGGCCAACATATTGTTTTCTACAAGTGCATTCCAACAGATATATAACATGAGTGGAACTGCAAGTTAAAAATTCTTTAATTTGCCATTTGTAGTCGCTGTGTGTGGAGTGAAGGACTTCAGTCTTTTTTGGACCTGTGGTTACTCGGCAGTTATTGCATCTACCACATCTATAAAAACCATGTAAATTGGCCCAGCTAGGAAGGGAACTATGTTTAGTAATTAACTTATGTTTTGTTGTAGGGGCTACTTTCAAAGATAGTGTTGGTGCCCTAGTATATATAATTTTCGGCTTATTGGGTAATAGGGGTCCTATAATTTTGTCCCTTAATAGATGATGCCAATGTTTGTCCAAAATTTTCTCCATCTTTTTATGGTGAGTATTGAAGGGTAGGATGATATTAATAACTTCCTCAGTGTCTTCATTTATCACTGGTTTTGGTAGGAAGAAATTGTCTCTCTCCATATTTCTCACTTTGTTTAATGAATGTTGAATTATTTTATTTGGATAGTCTTTATCTTTAAAATCTTGTAACATCTGAGCAGCTTCTTTTTCAAAAGCTGCTTCTGTCGTACAGTTCCGTTTAATACGACGGAACTGGCTTTCCGGAACATTCAGCAGCCACCTAGGGAGGTGGCAGCTGGAAAATAGTATAAAGCTATTTTTAGCTGTGGATTTACGGTATGTATTACATATTAAATTATTATTCTCCACCGTTATTGATATATCCAGGAATTCAACCTGTTTCATACTATACTTGGGTGTAAAGGTTAGATTTCTAGTGTTCTGATTTATTTCACTAAGAAAATTGATTAACTCATCCTCTCCCCTAGTCCAAATAAACAAAATGTCGTCAATGTAGCGACGCCAGAGTACCAGATCTGCCCCCAGACGGGGTAAGATGGTATCCAATTCCCAATCTGCCATAAATAGATTGGCATAGCTGGGGGCAAATCTGGTACCCATGGCGGTGCCACATGCCTGAAGAAAAAAGTCATTTGCGTACCAAAAATAATTATGTGTAAGTATATATGTAATACTATCCAAAATAAATAAAATCTGGTCCTCTTTCATTGAACCTTCTCTTTCCAACATGTTTCTCACTGCACATCGTCCCCGTGTGTGTTCAATGACCGTATACAGAGAACTAACATCCAGGGTGCACAGAATCCACCCCGGTTGGAACTGTAGATGTTCCACTATATAAATAATCTCTGTAGTATCCTTTAGGTAAAAAGGTGTTTTTTTCACAACTGGTTGTAAGAGTTGGTCCACATATTGGGATAAATTAGAGGATATGGATCCTATACCAGAGATAATTGGACGACCGGGTGGATTCCGTGCATCCTTATGCACCTTAGGCAGGCAATAGAACATGGGTATTCTTTGATCAGTTTCAATTATATATCGATATTCTTTATCCAACAACACTCCACTCTCTACCCCTTTTCTACACAAATCTAATAATTCTTTATAATATTCACCAGTTGGGTCTGTTTTCAACTTAATATAAGTTTCTGTATCTATAAGTTGGCGCTTACATTCTTCATCATATTGGTTTGAGTCTAGAATGACAACTGCCCCCCCTTTGTCCGCGGGGCGGATCGTAATGGACTCCAAACCCTGTAATTGTTTGAGAGCCTCCCTCTCATTTTTTGTCAGATTATTGTACTCATATTTGCGATTAGGGTGATTAATTTTCCGTATGTCCATCTCTACATTTCTCGCAAAGGTACATATATCTCTTCCTGCTTCCTGTTTTGGATACATTTTCGATTTGGGTTTAAGGTTTGTGTGAGTATAAGTGGATGTGTGGATAACCCTATTCTCCAATGGATTTTTTATGAAATGTTTTTTTAAACATAGTTTACGTACAAATTTTTCAATACCTATATACGTATCGAATTTATTTAGTGGGGTGGAAGGGGCAAATTTTAGACCCTTGTTTAACAAATTGGTCTGTGCCGTGGTCAAAACATGTGAGCTCAGATTGATAACCGAGTTTTCTACCACTTGTTTCCTCTCCTGTGTGGCCTGTCGTAGTTGTTTCTTCCTAGACACATGCTAATAGGGAGACACAAAAGCAACACAAAGATGGGTATAACATCCCCACTTCAAATAGATATGAGACTTTGGTGGACAATCATTTTTTAGACAGAACACCCCCCCATCACCAAGCACGATTATCACCACCCAGGAGACAATACACGCCACAAGGAAATACACAATTAGGACAAATCACAAATCACCGATACAATCTGAGATACAGAGGGAAAAGTCCGCCAGTATTCACAACTCCTCCGAGGGAGATGGACACACCACGCACACAGAGGCAATACCACCAATCGCAGTTATATCCAAGAACACAATCGAGATTAGATCAAACAGGAGAATACGAAGGGGGAGGAAGAAACAACTACGACAGGCCACACAGGAGAGGAAACAAGTGGTAGAAAACTCGGTTATCAATCTGAGCTCACATGTTTTGACCACGGCACAGACCAATTTGTTAAACAAGGGTCTAAAATTTGCCCCTTCCACCCCACTAAATAAATTCGATACGTATATAGGTATTGAAAAATTTGTACGTAAACTATGTTTAAAAAAACATTTCATAAAAAATCCATTGGAGAATAGGGTTATCCACACATCCACTTATACTCACACAAACCTTAAACCCAAATCGAAAATGTATCCAAAACAGGAAGCAGGAAGAGATATATGTACCTTTGCGAGAAATGTAGAGATGGACATACGGAAAATTAATCACCCTAATCGCAAATATGAGTACAATAATCTGACAAAAAATGAGAGGGAGGCTCTCAAACAATTACAGGGTTTGGAGTCCATTACGATCCGCCCCGCGGACAAAGGGGGGGCAGTTGTCATTCTAGACTCAAACCAATATGATGAAGAATGTAAGCGCCAACTTATAGATACAGAAACTTATATTAAGTTGAAAACAGACCCAACTGGTGAATATTATAAAGAATTATTAGATTTGTGTAGAAAAGGGGTAGAGAGTGGAGTGTTGTTGGATAAAGAATATCGATATATAATTGAACTGATCAAAGAATACCCATGTTCTATTGCCTGCCTAAGGTGCATAAGGATGCACGGAATCCACCCGGTCGTCCAATTATCTCTGGTATAGGATCCATATCCTCTAATTTATCCCAATATGTGGACCAACTCTTACAACCAGTTGTGAAAAAAACACCTTTTTACCTAAAGGATACTACAGAGATTATTTATATAGTGGAACATCTACAGTTCCAACCGGGGTGGATTCTGTGCACCCTGGATGTTAGTTCTCTGTATACGGTCATTGAACACACACGGGGACGATGTGCAGTGAGAAACATGTTGGAAAGAGAAGGTTCAATGAAAGAGGACCAGATTTTATTTATTTTGGATAGTATTACATATATACTTACACATAATTATTTTTGGTACGCAAATGACTTTTTTCTTCAGGCATGTGGCACCGCCATGGGTACCAGATTTGCCCCCAGCTATGCCAATCTATTTATGGCAGATTGGGAATTGGATACCATCTTACCCCGTCTGGGGGCAGATCTGGTACTCTGGTGTCGCTACATTGACGACATTTTGTTTATTTGGACTAGGGGAGAGGATGAGTTAATCAATTTTCTTAGTGAAATAAATCAGAACACTAGAAATCTAACCTTTACACCCAAGTATAGTATGAAACAGGTTGAATTCCTGGATATATCAATAACGGTGGAGAATAATAATTTAATATGTAATACATACCGTAAATCCACAGCTAAAAATAGCTTTATACTATTTTCCAGCTGCCACCTCCCTAGGTGGCTGCTGAATGTTCCGGAAAGCCAGTTCCGTCGTATTAAACGGAACTGTACGACAGAAGCAGCTTTTGAAAAGAAGCTGCTCAGATGTTACAAGATTTTAAAGCTAAAGACTATCCAAATAAAATAATTCAACATTCATTAAACAAAGTGAGAAATATGGAGAGAGACAATTTCTTCCTACCAAAACCAGTGATAAATGAAGACACTGAGGAAGTTATTAATATCATCCTACCCTTCAATACTCACCATAAAAAGATGGAGAAAATTTTGGACAAACATTGGCATCATCTATTAAGGGACAAAATTATAGGACCCCTATTACCCAATAAGCCGAAAATTATATATACTAGGGCACCAACACTATCTTTGAAAGTAGCCCCTACAACAAAACATAAGTTAATTACTAAACATAGTTCCCTTCCTAGCTGGGCCAATTTACATGGTTTTTATAGATGTGGTAGATGCAATAACTGCCGAGTAACCACAGGTCCAAAAAAGACTGAAGTCCTTCACTCCACACACAGCGACTACAAATGGCAAATTAAAGAATTTTTAACTTGCAGTTCCACTCATGTTATATATCTGTTGGAATGCACTTGTAGAAAACAATATGTTGGCCGAACTAAACGCACCTTAAAGAAAAGGATTTCAGAACACATAGCGAACATAAAGAAAGGTTTGGAAACACATACAGTCTCCAAACATTTCAAAACCCATCATAATGGAGATCCGAGTTTTCTAACTTTCGCAGCAGTGGAATCTATTAAACCTAATTGGAGAGGGGGAAACCATGTCTCTAAGATGTCCCGTGTAGAATCAAAAAGAATATTTGATTTTAACACACTATTACCATCTGGCCTTAACGCTGAGATGGAATTGTTCGGCTTTCTATAGACGGGGGGCCCACACCCGACGAGACATCGTGGTTTGGCTGTTATTTCTTCCAGCACCATGATCTCTCCTTGGCTGTGGCTTCCCCTATCGCTGCCCAACTCTTCCACCTCTGTATGTAACATCTAATACATTATAATCTTTTTAAACATTTTTAGATTTTTATGGATACATCTAAATGATTTATGGATCTGGTAGTAATGTAAAATGAATATATAAAAACGCAATGTTAACGCATTGACAACAAAGAAGTATTTACCATACTGCATTCCCTATATTATGTATGATGTTACCTGTTAGTATTTTATTTTTTATGTGGACTTTGTACAGAAGTCACAATATGCTACATGAATAAGAAGTAACACACCAAGGAAGAGACCTTTCCCAACATTCCAGCTCAGTATTTCTCTATCACCAGGATTGGAGTATTTAAAGGACACATAGCAGACCTCCTCCCAATTACCACTGAGGAAGGAGATTGGTTCTCCGAAACGCGTATGGTGTGAAAAGTGTGAACGGTGCAAGTACTCGGGTCCGGACCCATATCTACACTTCAATCTTGCACCTTATATATTCGCTCCTGGGAAACGAGGCTGATATTAAATCTAAAGGAGTGCAAACCAAGTGAGGATTCTCCTACTGTATTTCTCTTATGACCCTGCGTATTAAACAACGATCCCATACGCTGATGGTGAATTAGAGAAAACCAGCGTAGTCCCCGATCACGTGACCTGTATCACGTGACTTCCAGCGTTCAGGGATCTACTGTACGGAGACGAACGCTGAACCAGCGAGGCAAAGAACTAGCAATAAGCTCCTTACTGGACTACAACTCTTACGGAGAAACCTCTATGATATATTATATCCCTTGGGAGTGGTAAGAGCCTATACCGGCAACTATTACATCAGATCCACTGTTTTTATTTATAGTGCGGTCCTGTATACCTCTATGACAGACATTCGGGATTTAGAGGCTCTGTGATTCTCATTGTGTCTCGGAATCCCCACTTTGGAGACCTTCCAGTCCACATTGACCTCCTCTTGTCACATATATCTCACTATATGGATTTTTATGTTGGATCAGCATTGACCATTAAGATCACAGCAAGCCAATTCTGATCCAGTCCAATAATATCTATGTGACTATCGTGTATATTCCAATGCTGACCTACAAATGGCAGCACTTCGTAGTAATATACTAAATTCCAACAATATGCCCATAATATAAAAATATTTATGCCATATGGCGCACTGCGTAATGGAAACAAAATCAAAGTGGGGAATCTGCCATTTTTTCCTTGCTTCACCTCCCCAAAAAATTTAATAAAAAGTAATCAAAAGTCATACAGTACACAACCCAAAACAGTATAACAGTACATAACCCAAAATAGTATAATTGAAAAGTAAAGATCGCCCCACAAAAAATCATACAGTTATGTGGATATAATATGCAATACAAAGAAAAAAAAAATTTCCAAAGTTTTTTTTTTATTATTTAGGTATTAAAACAAAAGAAAATATATACAATTGTGGTATTGCCATAATTGTACTGACCAGAGAATAAAAGGCACAGGTGAATTTTATGGCACAGAGAACAGAGTAAAAACAAAATCCATAAAACTGGCGGTTTTGCGTTGTTTTTCCATTTCCACTCTATTTGGATTTTTTTCAGCTTCCCACTACATTTTATGCAACAGTAAATGATGCCTTCACATAACTATATGAACCAAAAAATAAAAAGGTTATGGCTCCAGGAAAGCCAGGAGTAGGATTGAGCGAACCCGAACGGCAAAGTTCGGGTTCGTACCAAACTGTTCGGGTTCAAGTTCGGTGTTCGGGTAATATTATTATTTTCCGTTATAACATGGTTATAACTAGAGATGAGCGAAAATTGAACATGCTCGTCCGAGCTTGATGCTCGTTCGAGCATTAGGGTATTCGCATATGCTTGCTACTCGGACGAGCATATCGCGATCCTCGAGGAAATGGCAACTTCCTCTTCCTGTTAGGCGCCTTTTTTCAGCCAATCAACATGCAGGAGAGTCTTTGGTACCTCCTAGCATCACGTGGGGCCCCTACAAGTCGATAGCAGGGATTGGCTGCCCAGATCAGATGACCTGGGAATATAAGAATCTGGTCCCGCGCTGCTCGCGTCATATGCCGTCAGCATGAGATTAGGGATAGAGCTGCTGTCTGTCAGGGAGAGTGTTAGGGCCTGAATTTAGATGTTGGTTAGGCAGGAATCACCCACAAAGAACCCAACAGCCCTTCTAAGGGCTACAAGCACCTTTTTGTTTTTGGTCTCCTCCAGGCTGCTGGCTGGGACTTGTAGTGCAGCTACCGCCATCATGGCTGCACACTGTACACAGTGACTGGTGGCAGAAGGGACAGCACGTGGTCCACACAGACCCAAAATAAATTACCCAAAGTACTCATTTTTGCTGCTGCTGTACCTTGGTTTGCTGAGATCTGTAGTGCAGTCTAAGGAATACGTTTTTCTCTCATTTCTATACACTACAGTCCAGTGAACAATTATGTAGTATACTGTACAGTAGTGTCAGTCTAGGGAATACGTTTTTCTGTCATTTCTATACACTACAGTCCAGTGAACAATTATGTAGTGTACTGTACAGTAGCGTCAGTCTAGGGAATTCGTTTTTCTGTCATTTCTATACACTACAGTCCAGTGAACAATTATGTAGTGTACTGTACAGTAGCGTCAGTCTAGGGAATACGTTTTTCTCTCATTTCTATACACTACAGTCCAGTGAACAAATATGTAGTGCACTGTACAGTAGCGTAAGTCTAGGGAATACGTTTTTCTCTCATTTCTATACACTACAGTCCAGTGAACAATTATGTAGTGTACTGTACAGTAACGTCAGTCTAGGGAATACGTTTTTCTCTCATTTCTATACACTACAGTCCAGTGAACAATTATGTAGTGTGCTGTACAGTAGCGTCAGTCTAGGGAATACGTTTTTTTATATATCCTACAGTGCAGTGAAAAATGGAGTGGTTTGCGGTGCAATAGCTGCCGTCGAAAGACTATGTTTTTTCTCTCAGTCATATATGCTACAGTGCAGTGAAAAATTGAGTGGTTTGCGGTGAAATAGCTACCGTCCAAAGACTACGTTTTTCCTCTTAGTCATAATGCTAGTCAAAATTCTGGCATGTGCTGCACACTAGCCGGAGTGTACAAAATGTACATTTTTCCTCTCAGTTATATATCTTACAGTGCAGTGAAAAATTCTGTTGTGTGTTGCACACTAGCCGGAGTGTAGAAAATATACGTTTTTCCTCTCAGTTATATATCCTACAGTGCAGTGAAAAATTCTGTCATGTGCTGCACACTAGCTGGAGTGTAGAAAATATATGTTTTTCCTCTCAGTTATATATCATACATTACAGTGAAAAACTGAGTGGTTTGCGGTACTATAGCCGCCGTCTAAAGACTACGTTTTTTTCTCTCAGTTATATATCATACAGTGCAGTGCAAACCCCCCCCCCCCCGACGGAAAGTATGGATTCAGATCAGGCATACTCACAGGAACTCTTTTCAGGACCCTACCCAGAGACACAAACCACTGCTCAACAGCAACCTGAGCAGTTGCTCAAAATTTACAACTTTCACAGTCTGTGGGTGATGAGAGTGTGGACTTAGTGCAAGTAGTGCGTGAAGAGGTGTCGGATGATAATGATGATGATGAGACACGGTTGTCAGACAGTGACGTTGTTGTCAGGGCAGTAAGTCTGAGGGGGAGCAGAGTGAGGAATCGGAGGAAGAGCTGGTGGATGATGAGGTGACTGACCTGAGCTGGGTTGGTAATCCAACTCAAGACAGTGCTTCTGAGGGGGAGGCAAGTGCAGCACCAGAACAGGTTGGAAGAGGCAGTGGGGTGGCCAGAGGGAGAAGCAAGGCCAGAGCTGGTGCATCAGCAACTGTTTCACGGAGTCAAGCTCCCGTGCCGAGGCCTAGATGTTCGCAAGTCTGGAGGTTTTTTTTTTAAAAATGAGGATGACCGACGGACTGTGGTGTGCAACCTGTGCCAC
Organism: Rhinella marina; assembly: GCA_900303285.1. Classification (NCBI taxonomy): domain Eukaryota; kingdom Metazoa; phylum Chordata; class Amphibia; order Anura; family Bufonidae; genus Rhinella; species Rhinella marina. The sequence continues at coordinate 5,716 of ONZH01012007.1, read as the reverse complement.
ACCAGGATCAGCAGGAGAGCCACCACTACCAGCCTAACCACTACCAGCATGCGGAGGTATATGAGTGCTAAACACCCGACTCAGTGGAACCAAGGCCGTTCACCTTCTGCGGGTCACACCACTGCCCCTTCCCCTGTGTCACATGCTGGCTCGGCGAGTCAACCCCCCCGCCCAGGACCCCGGCACGAGCGCCTCCCACCCTACAACCACCCCTTCACCTCCACGATCCTCCACAACCTCCACCAATGTGTCCCAGCGCAGCGTTCAGCTGTCTTTGCAGCAGACATTTGAGCGCAAGCACAAATACAATTCCAGCCACCCACATGCACAAGCCCTAAACATCCACATCTCCAAATTGTTGAGCCTGGAGATGCTGCCCTATAGACTGGTAGAGACTGAGGCTTTCCGCAACCTGATGGCGGTGGCTGTCCCTCAGTACTTGGTCCCCAGCCGCCACTATTTTTCCTGATGTGTCGTCCCAGCCCTAAACCATGTATCAGAGAACATCATCCGTGCCCTGACAAACGCGGTTATTGATAAGGTCCACCTAACCACGGACACGTGGACAAGTGCTGCCGGGCAGGGACACTATATCTCACTGACGGCACATTGGGTTAACTTGGTGAAGGTTGGGACCGAGTCTGACCCTGGGGCCGCTCATGTACTGCCCGCACCGAGGATTGCGGGGGCTACCTCGGTCACGGTTTCTCATATGTGCTATGCCTCCTCCTCCGACCCCTCCTCCTCCTCCGAATTACCATCCGTGGGGCACGGCACCTTCAGTCGGTAGCTCTAGGCGCAGCAGCAATGCCATGGGCGCCTACAACTGCCAGCTCACCGACTGTTGTGCGACTTGCCCACGAGATGGAATTCGAAATTAAACATGTTATCCAGAGTTTACCAGCAGCGCAGAGCCATTGTAGACTGCCAGATGTCAACTTCCACCAGAACTGGTAGTCAGGTCAGTCAGCTTTCTCAAGTCTACAATGAGAAGTGGACGTGGATGTCTGATATCTGTCAGGTGTTGAGCAACTTTGAGGAGTCAACACAGCCTCACCATCCCGCTGCTTTGCCTGTTGAAAAACTCACTGCTCAGCATGAAGTCAGAAGCTTTGCGCTTGTCACAGGAGATGGGGGAAGAAGATACGTCGCTTGATAGCCAGAGCACCCTCCGGTCTGTTTCTCAGTGCATATTGGAGGAGGGGGATGAGGATGAGGAAGAAGAGAAGGAGAATGTTGGCGAGACAGAAGAGGGTACCAATGCTCAGTCCTTCTTAACTCTTGAGCATGTATGGGCTGAAGAGGAGGAGTTGGAGGAGGAGGAGGAGGAAATGGAGAGTCAGGCCAGTGAGGAGAGGGAATTCTTGCGTGTTGGGACTCTGGCGCACATGGCAGACTTCATGTTAGGCTGCCTATCCCGTGACCCTCGCGTTAGAAGAATTTTTTCAAACACCGATTACTGAGTGTTCACTCTCCTGGACCCACGGTACAAGCAGAACCTTTCCACTCTCATCCCTGTAGAGGAAAGGAGTATGAGAGTGAATCAATATCAACAGGCCATGGTGCACAAGCTTAAACAATCCTTCCCATCTGATGCTGCTAATGGCAGAGGGCGTGGTTCTGTGGTCCAAATAGCGGGGGAGAGGAGGCGAGCAGGCAGCTTGTCCAGCACTGGCAGGGGAACGCTCTCCAAGGCCTTTGCAAGTTTTATGTCACCCCAGCAAGACACTGTCACCTGTCCCCAGTCTAGGCAGAGTAGGGGGGAGCTGTACAGAAAGATGAGGGAGTACCTAGCTGACCATACCAACATCCTGACTGATCACTCTGCTCCATACAACTACTGGGTTTCAAACCTGGACACGTGGCCTGAGCTGGCGCTGTACGCCTTGGAGGTGCTAGTCTGCCCTGCCGCTAGCGTGTTGTCAGAGTATTCAGAGCAGCTGGTGGCGTCTTTACTGATAAGCGTACACGCCTGTCAACTGACAGCGCTGACAGGCTGACGCTTATTAAAATGAACAAAGCCTGGATTTCATCGGAATTAAAATCTCCTCCGGGGGAAAGCAGCTAAAGAATGATTCCTTATGTATCCGATTCCTCTCCTCTACTCCTCCTCCTCCTCCTTCCCTTCATTGCCAAATGCTGACCCAAAAGGGAATTTTTTAGAGGGCCAACTGGCACTCTTTTAAGTCAATGTTTCCGGAGGGCCACCTACAGGCCCTCTCTCCAAACAATTTTTCCGGAGCGTCAACTACAGACACTCTAAAACAATTTTTCAGGAGCGTCAACTACAGACACTCTAAAACAATTTTTCAGGATCGTCAACCTCAGACACTAAAAATAAATTTTTTCGGAGGGTCGACTTCAGACTCTCCAAAAAAATTTTTGGGAGGCTCACCTACAGCCATTTGACTGCAATCTCAGTCGGACAAAGGCATTGGTGGTGTCACCGCCATGCTGTGTCAGGCTAAATTTTTGGGTGGTTCACCTGTTACCTCAGCCTAACTCGATCACCGCCGCCATACAGGGTCACGCTAAAGTTTTTATGTGCTTCGCCAGCTACCTCACTCTAACTCGGACACTCTGTTGTCACCACCGCCATACAGGGTCACACCAAATTTTATTTGTTCTTCGCCTGCTACCTCAATCTAACTCTGTCACTCTTGTCACCGCCATGCTGCGTCACGTTAAATTTTGTTTGTTTTTCGCCTGCTACCTCACTCTAACTCGTTCACTCCGCCATAGTGGGTTGCACTATAGCAGCCCAAGTCTGCACACTCCTTTTTATTCTCTCTAACTCATCGATACTACACATCACATTAGAAAATACATTTTTTTGCTCTCAGTTAATACACATATATTTGAAAAAGTTCAATGGAACAATTTTCTGGGTTGGCCAAGTCTTCACAATCCTTTGTTTCTCTACACGTCACGTTAGAAAATGCGTTTTATTGCTCTGTTATACAAATATATTTGAAAAAGGTCACTGTGGGACAATTTTCTGGGTAGCTCTATGCCAGGCCCAGTCTGCACAATCCTTTGTTTCTCTCTAATTGATATATAATACAGTTATATGCACAACATTTTGAACCCAGCAGGGGTGCCACCACTACAAGACTAACCACCACCAGCATGTCCAGGCATATGAGTGCTAAACACCCGACTCAATGGAACCAAGGCCGATCACCTCCTGTGGGTCACACCACTGCTCCTTCTTCTGTGTCACTTGCTGCCTCTGCGAGTCAACTCCCCGCCCAGGACCCCAGCATGAACGCCTCCCGCCCGAAAACTACCCCTCCTCCACACTGTCCACCAATGTGTCCATGCGCAGGGTTCAGCTGTCATTAGATCATAAATTGGAGCACAAGCGGAAATAAAGTTCCACCCACCCACATGCACAAGCCCTCAAAGTCCACATACAGGGCCACGCTAAATTTTTATATGCTTCGCCTGTTCCCGCAGTGTAAGTCGGTCACTCTGTAGTCACAACCATAAAGGGCCACGCTAAATTTTAATGTGCTTTGCCTGCTCCCGCAGAGTAACTCGGTCACTCTGTAGTCACAGCCATACAGGGCCACGATAAATTTTTATGTGCTTCGCCTGCTCCCGCAGTGTAACTCAGTAACTCTGTAGTCACAGCCATACAAGGCCATGTAAAATTTTAATGTGCTTCACCTGCTCCCGCAGTGTAACTTGGACACTCTGTAGTCACAGACATACAGAGCCACTATAAATTTTAATGTGCTTCGCTTGCTCCCGCAGTGTAACTCGGTCACTCTGTTGTCACAGCCATACAGGGCAACAATAAATTTTTATGTGCTTCGCCTGCTCCCGTAGTGTAAGTCGGTCACTCTGTTGTCACAGCTATACAGGGCCACGATAAATTTTAATGTGCTTCGCCTACCCCCGCAATGTAACTTGGTCACTCTGTAGTCATAGCCATACAGGGACACTATAAATTTTTATGTGCTTCGGCTGCTCCCGCAGTGTAACTCGGTCACTCTGTCGTCACAGCCATACAGGGCCACACTAAATTTTAATGTGCTTCGCCTGCTCCTGCAGTGTAACTCGGTCACTCTGTTGTCATAGCCATAAAGGGCCACGCTAAATTTTAATGTGCTTCGCCTTCTCCCGCAGTGTAACTCGGTGACTCTGTAGTCACAGCCATACAGGGCCACGATAAATTTTTATGTGCTTTGCCTGCTCCCGCAGTGCAACTCGGTCGCTCTGTAGTCACAGCCATACAGGGCCACGATAAATTTTAATGTGCTTCGCCTGCTCCCGCAGTGTAACTCGGTCACTCTGTAGTCACAGCCATACAGGGCCACGATAAATTTTAATGTGCTTCGCCTGCTCACGCAGTGTAACTTGGTAACTCTGTAGTCATAGCCATACCAGGACATGCTAAATTTTAATGTGCTTCGCCTGCTCCCGCAGTGTCACTCGGTCACTCTGTAGTCACAGCCATACAGAGCCACGATAAATTTTAATGTGCTTCGCCTGCTCCCGCAGTGTAACTCGGTCAATGTGTAGTCACAGCCATACAGGGCCACGCTAAATTTTAATTTGCTTCGCCTGATCCCGCAGTGTAACTCGGTCACTCTGTAGTCACAGCCATATAGGACCACGCTAAATTATAATGTGCTTCGCCTGCTCCCGCAGAGTAACTCGGTCACTCTGTAGTCACAGCCATACAGGGCCACGATAAATTTTAATGTGCTTCGCCTGCTCCCGCAGTGTAACTCGGTCACTCTGTAGTCACAGCCATACAGGGCCACGATAAATTTTAATGTGCTTCGCCTGCTTCCGCAGTGTAACTCGGTCACTCTGTAGTCATAGCCATACAGGGACATGCTAAATTTTAATGTGCTTCGCCTGCTCCCGCAGTGTAACTCGGTCACTCTGTAGTCACAGCCATACAGGGCCACGATAAATTTTAATGTGCTTTGCCTGCTCCCGCAGTGTAACTCGGTCACTATGTAGTCACAGCCATACAGGGCCACGCTAAATTTTAATTTGCTTCGCCTGATCCCGCAGTGTAACTCGGTCACTCTGTAGTCACAGCCATACAGCGCCATGATAAATTATAATGTGCTTCGCCTGCTCCCGCAGTGTAACTCGGTCACTCTGTAGTCACAGCCATAAAGGGCCACGATAAATTTTAATGTGCTTCGCCTGCTCCCGCAGTGTAACTCGGTCACTGTGTAGTCACAGCCATACAGGGCCACGATAAATTTTAATTTGCTTCGCCTGATCCCGCAGTGTAACTCGGTCACTCTGTAGTCACAGCCATACAGGGCCATGATAAATTTTTATGTGCTTCGCCTGCTCCTGCAGTGTAACTCAGTCACTCTGTAGTCACAGCCATACAGGAACACGATAAATTATAATGTGCTTCGCCTGCTTCCGCAGTGTATCTCGGTCACTCTGTGGTCACAGCCATACAGGAACACGCTAAATTATAATGTGCTTCGCCTGCTCCCACAGTGTATCTAGGTCACTCTGTAGTCACAGCCATACAGGGCCACGCTAAATTTTAATGTGCTTTGCCTACTAATGCAATATAACTCAGTCACTCTGTTGTCATAGCCAGTAAAGGGGCACGCTAAATTTTAATATGCTTCGCCTGCTCCCGCAGTGTAACTCGGTCACTCTGTAGTCATAGCCATACAGTACCACGGTAAATTTTACTGTGCTTCGCCTGCTCCGCAGTGTAACT
>ONZH01012006.1:0-35390 GCA_900303285.1 Rhinella marina | reverse complement strand
CTATTTAGTCTGCGACCCAGACAAATGTCGCACAGAGAGTTTTCTGGATCAAGCTGTAGATGATATTGGTAGCAAATGACTTGGTTGTATTCTGTGACGTACAGAAAGTGTCACCTGGACAGATTATACGGATGGGAGCTAGTGTGCTGAACTGTTGACACAACAGAAAGGTTACAGCAGCTGAGTAAAATGGATTTGTATCACTGAGCTAAAACAACTGAAAAAATATTTTTTTCTTAATATTTGTTTTTTTATATTTTTTATAAAATTTTGTTTTTTTGGGAATATGACGTGCAGGAACTATGGTAGAACTGACTGACACCCTGTTAACGGTGGCTATTTAGTCTGCAACCCAAACAAATGTCGCACAGAGAGTTTTCTGGATCAAGCTGTAGATGATATTGGTAGCAAATGACTTGGTTGTATTCTGTGACGTACAGAAAGTGTCACCTGGACAGATTATACGGATGGGAGCTAGTGTGCTGAACTGTGACACACAGAAAGGTTACACACAGCTGAGTAAAATGGATTTGTATCACTGAGCTAAAACAACTGAAAAAATATATATTTTTTTTTTTTTTTTTTTTTTGGGAACGTGACGTGCAAGAACTATGGTAGAACTGACTGACACCCTGTTAATGGTGGCTATTTAGTCTGCAACCCAAACAAATGTCGCACAGAGAGTTTTCTGGATCAAGCTGTAGATGATATTGGTAGCAAATGACTTGGTTGTATTCTGTGACGTACAGAAAGTGTCACCTGGACAGATTATACGGATGGGAGCTAGTGTGCTGAACTGTGGCACACAGAAAGGTTACACGCAGCTGAGTAAAATGGATTTGTATCACTGAGCTAAAACAACTGAAAAAAAAATTTTTCCTTAATATTTGTTTTTTTATATTTTTTAGTTCACTGAGCTAAAACAACTGAAAAAATAATTTTTTTTTTTATTTTGTTTTTTTGGGAACGTGACGTGCAAGAACTATGGTAGAACTGACTGACACCCTGTTAACGGTGGCTATTTAGTCTGCAACCCAAACAAATGTCGCACAGAGAGTTTTCTGGATCAAGCTGTAGATGATATTGGTAGCAAATGACTTGGTTGTATTCTGTGACGTACAGAAAGTGTCACCTGTACAGATTATACGGATGGGAGCTAGTGTGCTGAACTGTGACACACAGAAAGGTTACACGCAGCTGAGTAAAATGGATTTGTATCACTGAGCTAAAACAACTGAAAAAATAATTTTTTCTTAATATTTGTTTTTTTATATTTTTTATAAAATTTTGTTTTTTTGGGAACGTGACGTGCAGGAACTATGGTAGAACTGACTGACACCCTGTTAACGGTGGCTATTTAGTCTGCGACCCAGACAAATGTCGCACAGAGAGTTTACTGGATCAAGCTGTAGATGATATTGGTAGCAAATGACTTGGTTGTATTCTGTGACGTACAGAAAGTGTCACCTGGACAGTATATACGGATGGGAGCTAGTGTACTGAACTGTGACACACAGAAAGGTAACACACAGCTGAGTAAAATGGATTTGTATCACTGAGCTAAAACAACTGAAAAAATATTTTATTTTTTTTATTTTGTTTTTTTGGGAACGTGACGTGCAAGAACTATGGTAGAACTGACTGACACCCTGTTAACGGTGGCTATTTAGTCTGCAACCCAAACAAATGTCGCACAGAGAGTTTTCTGGATCAAGCTGTAGATGATATTGGCAGCAAATGACTTGGTTGTATTCTGTGACGTACAGAAAGTGTCACCCGGACAGATTATATGGATGGGAGCTAGTGTGCTGAACTGTGACACACAGAAAGGTTACACGCAGCTGAGTAAAATGGATTTGTATCACTGAGCTAAAACAACTGAAAAAATAATTTTTCTTAATATTTGTTTTTTTATATTTTTTATAAAATTTTGTTTTTTTGGGAACGTGACGTGCAGGAACTATGGTAGAACTGACTGACACCCTGTTAACGGTGGCTATTTAGTCTGCGACCCAGACAAATGTCGCACAGAGAGTTTTCTGGATCAAGCTGTAGATGATATTGGTAGCAAATGACTTGGTTGTATTGTGTGACGTACAGAAAGTGTCACCTGGACAGTATATACGGATGGGAGCTAGTGTGCTGAACTGTGACACACAGAAAGGTTACACGCAGCTGAGTAAAATGGATTTGTATCACTGAACTAAAACAACTGAAAAAATAATTTTTTTTTATATTTTGTTTTTTTGGGAACGTGACGTGCAAGAACTATGGTAGAACTGACTGACACCCTGTTAACGGTGGCTATTTAGTCTGCAACCCAAACAAATGTCGCACAGAGAGTTTTCTGGATCAAGCTGTAGATGATATTGGTAGCAAATGACTTGGTTGTATTCTGTGACGTACAGAAAGTGTCACCTGGACAGATTATACGGATGGGAGCTAGTGTGCTGAACTGTAACACACAGAAAGGTTACACGCAGCTGAGTAAAATGGATTTGTATCACTGAGCTAAAACAACTGAAAAAATAATTTTTTCTTAATATTTGTTTTTTTATATTTTTTATAAAATTTTGTTTTTTTGGGAACGTGACGCGCAGGAACTATGGTAGAACTGACTGACACCCTGTTAACGGTGGCTATTTAGTCTGCGACCCAAACAAATGTCGCACAGAGAGTTTTCTGGATCAAGCTGTAGATGATATTGGTAGCAAATGACTTGGTTGTATTCTGTGACGTACAGAAAGTGTCGCCTGGACAGTATATACGGATGGGAGCTAGTGTACTGAACTGTGACACACAGAAAGGTTACACACAGCTGAGTAAAATGGATTTGTATCACTGAGCTAAAACAACTGAAAAAATATATATTTTTTTTTATTTTGTTTTTTTGGGAACGTGACGTGCAAGAACTATGGTAGAACTGACTGACACCCTGTTAATGGTGGCTATTTAGTCTGCAACCCAAACAAATGTCGCACAGAGAGTTTTCTGGATCAAGCTGTGGATGATATTGGTAGCAAATGACTTGGTTGTCTTCTGTGACGTACAGAAAGTGTCACCTGGACAGATTATACGGATGGGAGCTAGTGTGCTGAACTGTGACACACAGAAAGGTTACTCGCAGCTGAGTAAAATGGATTTGTATCACTGAGCTAAAACAACTGAAAAAATAATTTTTTCTTAATATTTGTTTTTTTATATTTTTATAAAATTTTGTTTTTTTGGGAACGTGACGTGCAGGAACTATGGTAGAACTGACTGACACCCTGTTAACGGTGGCTATTTAGTCTGCGACCCAGACAAATGTCGCACAGAGAGTTTTCTGGATCAAGCTGTAGATGATATTGGTAGCAAATGACTTGGTTGTATTGTGTGACGTACAGAAAGTGTCACCTGGACAGTATATACGGATGGGAGCTAGTGTGCTGAACTGTGACACACAGAAAGGTTACACGCAGCTGAGTAAAATGGATTTGTATCACTGAACTAAAACAACTGAAAAAATAATTTTTTTTTTTTATATTTTGTTTTTTTGGGAACGTGACGTGCAGGAACTATGGTAGAACTGACTGACACCCTGTTAACGGTGGCTATTTAGTCTGCGACCCAGACAAATGTCGCACAGAGAGTTTTTGGATCAAGCTGTAGATGATATTGGTAGCAAATGACTTGGTTGTATTCTGTGACGTACAGAAAGTGTCACCTGGACAGTATATATGGATTGGAGTGAGTCAGTGCTGAACTGTGACACACAGAATGGTTCCACACTGCTGTGTGCAATGGATTTGTATCACTGAGATAGAACAATAAAAAAAAAAAAAACAGGGTTAGATATGGCGATAGCTGCACTACTAGTGCCAGCCAGCCAGCCAAGCCAGGAGACAAAAAAAAATTTCTTCTAGCCCTTAGAAGGGCTGTTGGGTTCTTTGTGGGTGATTCCTGCCTAACTGAGAACTAAATTCAGGCCCTAACACTGTCCCTGAAAGGCAGCAGCTCTATCCCTAACGACATCCAAACGGCATCTGAGCCGAGCGCCGCGGCTAGTCACTAGTATATTCCAGGGTCACCTGATCAGGCCAGCCAACCCCTGCTATCGACATGTAATGGCCCCACGTGATGCTGGGTGTACCGTAGAGTCTCCTGGCTTGTGATTGGCTGCACGATGTGGAAGTTGCCATTTCCTCGAGTATGGCGAGATACTCGTCCGAGCTGCGAGTACTTACGAGTGCCCTAATACTCGAACGAGCACCCTAATACTCGAACGAGCACCAAGCTCGGACGAGTATGCTCGCTCACCTCTAGTAACAAACTATTTTTCTATATTAAATGGAATCTGTCACCACAATCTTTGACTATTATCTGCTGAAAAATACTCCACATAAGGAGTTCAGATCACCATTTTTAATTTTTGTACTGCCCCATGTTCTCCTGCTGTCAGCATTTAAAGCTGCACTGAAATACATTGTCAGGACTGCTTTGCATGCACTCATCCATCCTCTACATTATCTTAGTTAACAGTACACCAGTCCGTGTATTTCAGCACAGCTTTGACAGCGGTGGCATGGGGGACAGTAGGAAAATAAATAATGGTTATCTGGACTTTTTATATGCTGATCTACTCATCTATTACTGCAGATAATAGTCCCTCTGTGCATGTGTAATGTTAGGGCTCTGTGCAGGCCAGACGAGTTCTTCCATGCCAAACTCACCCAACTATTCCTTTATGGATCTTTCTTTTGACACTGGAGCACAGTTATGCTTGAACAGAAAAGGGCCTTCCCAAAAGTGTTCTCAATTGTACAATGCAGCCAGAGAGGTAATGTTCTCCTGGCATTTGCCAAACCAGTACTCGTTCATCAGAAGTGTGATTTGTCACTCCACAGAACACATTTTCACTGCTCACTTTTGGTGACTCTTATGCACTGTGGGGGAGATTTATCAAGACCAGTGCTTTCTGCGCTGGTCTTGATATCCCCTGCACTGCCATGGCATGTGCCAAATTTATGATGAAGCATACGCCTCATCATAAATTAGGCGCATCCCCAGGCAGTCCGTACTCCTAGCTCTGAGCTGCCATAGATTTCTGGCTTTATTTGCACTTGGCTGTTGGTCACACCCTTTTTATCACCCTTGCCACGCCCCTTTTGTGAAAGTGGGGAGGGCAGAATTAAAAAAGAGGCATTTGAGGCTATTTGTTTTTTTTTCACAAAGTCACATTTAAAAAGTCGCAAACACACAGCTTATGACTTTTTAAAGTAACTTTTCTGGTGCAAGGGATATGATAAATCTCCCTCTGTGTGTCTCAGCACTCAATGACCCCACTTTACAATAATATGTATATATATTACAATAATACCACTCACATTTGATTATGGAATATCTAGAAAGGAAGAAATTTCACAATCTAATCTGTTGCAATGGTGCCAATCTATTACAGTACCACACTCGAATTTAGTGAGTTCTTTGGAACAATCCATTCCATGACAGATGTTTGTAAAGGTAGACTTCATAGCTAGGTGCTAGATTTTATACACCTGTGACAATGGCACTGACTTAAACATCTGAATTCAAAGATTAAGAGTAGGAATGAACGAATTTCTTCAAAATTCGATTCGGCTCATTTGCAGAATTTTACAAAAAAATTCGCTTTGTGACGAGAAGCGCATTTTTTTTGTAAGTAGTGGGTGCAATGACAGGGAGCTGCGAAAGCGCCGCCCCCGTCACTGTACCCCTCAGATGCCACGTTCATACATGATTGAGGCGTCTGAGTGTAAAAACAGTGTAAAATAAACATTAAAAAATATATTTAATCAAACTTAACTCCTCCATTTGCTCGCGAAGGGCCGGCCGCCGCCATCTTGCTTGAAGATCTGGAGCGAAATCTCGCACGGCGCGAGATTACGTCATCACACCGGCCGGCGCGGTGACGTCATACCTCACTACGCGCGGGATTTCGCCCGGGATCTTCAATCAAGATGGCGGCTGGCGGCCCGTCGCGAGCAAATGGAGGAGGTAAGTATGGATATTTTTGTTTTTTACACTATTTCAGGATAAATCGATTCGCCGACACGAAGCAGAAGGAAATTTGGCTTCTAGGCGAATCGAATTTATCCTGAAATTCGGATCGAATTCCACTTCGTGGGATTCGATTCGCTCATCCCTAAATAAGAGATGTATCTAAATAATTTTGTCCATATAGTGTATTTCCAGCCTCTCATCGTAAGAGAGAAATTCTGTCCAATTTTTTTGCATGCCTTTAAAACCTTCTCCAGCACTACTAAACATTTTTTACAATATGGAGAAAATTTATACAGGATCAACATTACATTTGAATCACACATTTTAATCTCTCTTTTTCATACACCTTAAAATCTCATGTGCTTTTGCAGCTACTGCTTGGCATTGAGAACTGCTGCTTAGTTTACTTGTAATAAAAATATCTAGGTTCCTCTCTTGTAAATGCAATTGACCGCCATATGCATGCAGTAATAATACTATTGTGATGTAGGTGCTTTACTTTATGTTTATCAATATAATATTTCATCTTCTTACGCATGCTACCAGCTTATACATGTGATTCTGCAACTGAGTTTTTAATCCTCTGCTAGTCTATCAATGCACAAGTAGTCAGATGTAGCTGCTCATGAAATTAAAAATTCCTTTACATACAAAAACTGAAATTTTCTTTAAATTCTTACCTAAAGCTATTTTATTGCATCTCAAGTTCAATATTGTTATTACAAATTCCAATGCAGACAAATGTATAGTGAAAATGCCATTAATTAATTGTCTATCCGATATTGTTATATCATGCACAGATGAAATGTATAAAATGGCTTTTTTCCTTTTCTTCTCAGGTAAATACAACTCATGTTGTTTATACCAATGTCCTGCACATTTATGGTAATCAATCACCTAAGAACATCATAATTAAAAACGATGCCACTAGGGGCCTCAGCTGTGTCTTCCCCTTGGAGTATAAACTTGAACTTAACATAACTTTGAAACCAAAAATATCATAAGTTCTTCGCTTCCTAATGTCTAAAAAATATATAGCAATTAAAGGGGCCATGGCCATCCTTGCCCAAAATGATGCACTGTGTACATAAAAATCAAGATTGATAGGAAGACAGACAAACAGGAAGATAGATAGATAGATAGATAGATAGATAGATAGATAGATAGATAGATATAGATACAATAGAGATATAGATATACAATACAAAGAAGTAGCTGCTACTTCTTTGTATTGTATATTTAATAGCCTTGGTAGCTTGCACCTGTCCTTTACCTATTTACTTACTTAGTTTGGAGGTGCAGGTTCATTCTTTGTTTATTCCTAGATAGATAGATAGATAGATAGATAGATAGATAGATAGATAGATAGATAGATAGATAGATAACTATTGCCCATAACTATTATTCAATGTTATTTATGTTCTTGTGTATTTTTCAGATATACAGAAATAACAGTTCCAGGAGTAAATGGAGTATTGACAGTAACTATGGCCGTGTATACAGACCCTGCATTTTCCAAAATTGTTACTGCTGACACTACATTATATGTGGAAGATACAGTATATATTCAAGTGTTGATACCAGAGTTGAATGCAGATACATTTGCCATTAAAGTTTTACGATTATATGCCACCCCCAGTGGAAGTGGACCCCAAGATGGGCTGGTATTTAACCTAACCAGTGGATCAGATGGGTATGCTCTTCCTTCCTATCCAAGTTCAGCTTTTCTTTAAAATGAGATGATCCATTACATGTTCTCTTTGTTAATTATTATACATAAATTATACTGCACTGTACATTTTTTCACATATTAGAGTAACTACTGTAGAAGTAGAAGAAGCATTTGGGGTTCACTCTGCAGACAAATCCAGTGTACTACATCCATCCTGCAGTAGAAATTGTGTCATAATTGTGTCACTTCACAAAATCCAGTCCTGACTCCTACCAGAGTTATAATCTTGTCATATGATCCTTGTGACAAACAGACATTTTTTATCAAAGAATGGAATGCTGCATATGCAGTGTGCCACAAGGGCATGTGTGAGTGTGTGTGGCCAGATAGGAGTACTGGTAGTAGCACTCGTGGTTCTAACGCTGCCTGGGCTCATGCTGTGATGTGGAAGGCAGCACCTTTCTTCCCTTCAGGGCACACTCCAGTTATGGGATCCTCCTGCCAGATAATGGTTGAGGTGCCCTTGATGTGAAGGTTTTGAGTCGGAGGCTTGAAGCTTGAGTCAATGGTGATGCCAGGTTTGTTGCAACAAATTCATTGTACTGCAGCAGTTAATGGATAAGTCACACTGGCACTGCTCACATCCAATGCAGATTCCACAGTTGGCATATGCAATTCCCAAGTCTGTTTAAGGAGGGTTAATCTCTTTCCTTTTTTAACCAGACATTCTAATCATTCCTTTCCAGGCCTAAGAGGCAGAATATCTTTCTTTGGATACACTTACATAATCTCATTTCTCAGTGGAATTGGACAGTGGATCCTCCCTGTCCTGTTTTATATGATGGGAAGCCAGAAGTTTGTCACTCTCCAGCCACATGCAGATATATCTGTAGCATGGAAATAGTTGCGTTTACCTATCTCTGACCTGATGTTCTACACTCCCCTTTAGTGTGGCCACTAAACCCTTGGTGAGATTTCTTTCCCTTGATGGCTGGCATATAAACTGTCACTTCTGAAACTTGTAATCCCAGGTGTAGGGAGATTCCTTGTGTCTCTGCTCCATGCAGCTGTCTAGCTGTTTCCATGTCTTCTAGACTTCTTCCTAGAGAGGAAGAAGTGGTGCCCCTTTGCTTGGCTGCTAGAGACCTCCCTTTGCTCCTTCTCCATGCACAGAACATGAGACATAGTACAGTCATGGCCAAAAGTTTTGAGAATGACACAAATATTATATTTTCACATGATCTGCTGCCCTCTGGTTTTTATGTGCGTTTGTCAGATGTTTTTATCACATACAGAAATATAATTGCAATCATATTATGAGTAACAAAAGCTTATATTGACAGTTAGAATGAGTTAATGCAGCAAGTCAATATTTGCAGTGTTGACCCTTCTTCTTCAGGACCTCTGCAATTCTCCCTGGCATGCTCTCAATCAACTTCTGGACCAAATCCTGACTGATAGCAGTCCATTCTTGCACAATCAATGCTTGCATTTTGTCAGAATTTGTTGGTTTTTGTTTGTCCACCCGTCTCTTGATGATTGACCACAAGTTCTCAATGGGATTAAGATCTGGGGAGTTTCCAGGCCATGGACCCAAAATCTCTATGTTTTGTTCCCTGAGCCATTTAGTTATCACCTTTGCTTTATGGCAAGGTGCTCCATCATGCTGGAAAAGGCATTGTTGATCGCCAAACTGCTCTTGGACGGTTGGGAGAAGTTGCTCTCGGAGGACATTCTGGTACCATTCTTTATTCATGGCTGTGTTTTTAGGCAAGACTGTGAGAGAGCCGATTCTCTTGGCTGAGAGGCAACCCCACACATGAATGGTTTCAGGATGCTTTACAGTTGGCATGAGACAAGACAGGTGGTAGCGCTCACCTCGTCTTCTCCGAATAAGCTGTTTTCCAGATGTCCCAAACAATCGGAAAGGGGATTCATCAGAGAAAATGACTTTACCCCAGTCCTCAGCAGTCCACTCCCTGTACCTTTTGCAGAATATCAGTCTGTCCCTGATGTTTTTTCTGGAGAGAAGTGGCTTCTTTGCTGCCCTCCTTGAGACCAGGCCTTGCTCCAAGAGTCTCCGCCTCACAGTGCGTGCAGATGCACTCACACCTGCCTGCTGCCATTTCTGAGCAAGCTCTGCACTGCTGGTAGCCCGATCCCGCAGCTGAAACACTTTTAAGAGACGGTCCTGACGCTTGCTGGTCTTTCTTGGGCGCCCTGGAGCCTTTTTGGCAACAATGGAACCTCTCTCCTTGAAGTTCTTGATGATGCGATAGATTATTGACTGAGGTGCAATCTTTCTAGCTGCGATACTCTTCCCTGTTAGGCCATTTTTGTGCAGTGCAATGATGACTGCACGTGTTTCTTTAGAGATAACCATGGTTAACAGAAGAGAAACAATGATGCCAAGCACCAGCCTCCTTTTAAAGTGTCCAGTGGTGTTATTCTTACTTAATCATGACAGATTGATCTCCAGCCCTGTCCTCATCAACACCCACACCTGTGTTAATGGAGCAATCACTGAAACGATGTTAGCTGGTCCTTTTAAGGCAGGGCTGCAATGATGTTGAAATGTGTTTTGGGGGATAAAGTTCATTTTCTAGGCAAATATTGACTTTGCAAGTAATTGCTGTTAAGCTGATCACTCTTTATAACATTCTGGAGTATATGCAAATTGCCATTATAAAACTGAAGCAGTAGACTTTGTAAAAATTAATATTTGTATCATTCTCAAAACTTTTGGCCATGACTGTACATGAAATACAGTGACATTAAAAGGGTTGTCTCATTTGAGCAAGTGGCATTTATCTCATGTAGAGGAAGTTAATACAGTCACTTACTAATGTATTGTTATTATCCATATTGCTTCTTATGCTGGCTGGATTCATTTTTCCACCACATTATACACTCCTCATTTCCATGGATATGACTACCCTGCAATCCAGCATCAGTGGCTGTGCATGCACACTATAGAAAAAAATCACCAGCTTCTCAGGTCGCTGGGACAATAGGAGCACACATAGGCCGGTGCGTTTTCCTATTGCGTGTAAGCACAGTCACCGATGCTGGATTGAAGGGTGGTCATAACCATGAAAACAAGAAGTGTATAATGTGATGGAAAAATGAGTCTAGCCAGCAAAGAAAGCAAGATGGACAATTACATTATATTAGGAACTACCTTGTATTAACTTTCTCTACATCATAAATGCCATTTGCTGAAGTGAAATAACCCATTTAATACTTTCAATGTTTTGCAGTGAGGACATTTCACATACCCTTATCATGTCCTGTTATATTTAGATTTTCTTCACCATCCTCTTTTAAATAACATTCCTTTAATAGTAACTTAGATTTGATACAGACCCAAAAAATGAGAACACATAATGCAGTTGCTTCAGTCCATATAATACATGATGTACATCTAATTTTCTGTATGGTGGTATGGCCCCATCTTTATAGAATTACAAATTGGTCTATTCAGCCATTCTTAGCTATGCTGCTCCCCAAAGTATAAACCTACTGTATGTCATTGATACAGTGCATATTTTACAAAGGAAGTGAGCAGCACTGAACAAATAAGAGTAAACCCTGAGTAAAGAAGGCTACAGTGTAATAGAATGTGATTATTTCCATCTAAATCCATTATGTTTAGGTGCCCAGACCCTCAATATGGTGTTGGCCTCATTTCTGTACTTCAGAATGGCAATGGTTCTGAAGCAAGATTTACAATGAAAGTCTTCAAGATCACTAACCAAGACAATGTACAGCTTTATGCAGATGTTACAATTTGCACTTCTGATTGTTCATCGGTAAGAATACTTTATTTATTGTTATTTAAAGGGGTTGTCAGAGTTATTTTTTTGTCCTTTGTATGTTTCTAACTAGTCAAATACAACAGCTTTTCCATACACTTTCTTCTTCTAAAGCTGCGGGTTTCTTAGATTTAACTCAGGGTCACATGACCTATGATGTCAGCTTATCTCCCTGCTGTGTGATGTTTCGTGCACAAGCCTCAGAGATCAGATAACAGCCTGTACACGAGATGTCACTGTGGTGACCACGCCCCCTTGCTCTGCCGCTGCTGCTATCTGCTCTCTCCCTGGATTCCTTCAGATAAAACATTAACCCCTTCAGCCAGAACACACTGAAGGCTTTACAACAGCAGCTGCAGATGTAAAGAGACACAGGATCTGCCCTCCTCACACTACAGACACAAAGCTGATCTGGAGGAGATGCAAACTACAAGTACAGGTAGGGGGGAGATCCTGTGTGTATCAGCAGTGTCATTGTACAGCTGGGACTTGTAGTCCTACACATACAACATGCTGCTGAGTATTCCAGCAGGCAGACATGTCACTCAGCACTTGTTTTCACTCCCTTTACAGAGAAGGGGGAGGGACAGAGATTGTTATTACTGCATGTAAACAAAGGCCAGAAAAGAACCAGGGAAATTAGGAAATAGAGATTTTTTTTTTTGCCTAAAACTTGCTTAACTTAGTTATATATTGTTGCCCATCAGATTTAAAGTACTATATTTTTTTTTCATAACTCGGACAACCCCTTTAACTAAGTTATGTTACAGAAATACTAACATTTTAACGTAAAAACGTTTATTTCTGTCATGAACATTATATGGAAATGGTGTCAATGTAGACAACTGTTAATAATACCTATGGGATGAGTTACTAGAGATCAAGGAGGTTGTGCCATTAGCTACTTTTCACTCTAAAGTGTATTTTCATCAATAGCAACCATTTCACCTATTTTTTTTTTCCAAAACCTCATTTGTAGTTTTCTCTTATCCCCCATGCCTGAACCCTACATCCTGGTTTGTCATGTGCCTGCTATCCTACCATACTTTAGGGCAGTATTGAGATGTGTGCTTAGTACTTAGTTGAAGCACATTTGGCAGTGATACCCTCCAATCTTCTTGGTATGATGCAACAAGGTTTGCACACCTCAATTTTGGGATTTTTGGCCATTTTTCTCTGCATACCTTCTTAAGCTTTGTCAGGTTGGATGGGGACCATTGGTTAACAGCCATTTTAGATCTCTGCAGAGATGTTCAATTAGGTTCAAGTCAGGGCTCTGGCTGTGCCACTCAAGGACATTCATAGAGTTGCCCCTAAGCCACTCCTGTATTGTCTTGGTTGTGTCCTTAGGATCATTGTCTTTTGGAAAGTAAATCTTTAGTCCAGTCTGATGTCCAGAGCACAATCGATCAGGATTTCATTAAAATATTTCTGTGCTTTGCTCCATACTTTAGTTATTCCTAAAAGCTGCTTTCCGTTAAAGAATCTTCAATTAAATACTGTTGTTTTCCATACTGCACAGAACTGTGATCAAAGAATTGGTAAATTGCTCGTAAGTAAAATCTCTATATTTTACTGATGTAATATGTGCTGACACAATGCACTGTAAAAGGTGCTTAAACTTTATACAGTGACATCAAACTGGGTTTCCTTGGGCCTCACCAGAGGAAATTATTCTGAGGGCCTACCCTCCATATAAACAAAACTTGTGCACCCCCACTCTTAATTACATAGTAAACTTTGTTGTTAAAGGTGTTGTCCTATTTTAATGTAATTTAGCATAAAAAATGTACTAGTTTTGTAATTTACTTTCTGTAACAATAATGCTCCCTTTACCCCATTATAATGGCGCACCCTAGTGTTTAATCTGTATAGTAATGTGTACATCCTGCTACTGAGCTGAATGAGCAGATCAAGCATACTCAGTTCAAACTTCCACCAGCCAGATCTTCATTTAGAAGTTGTGACAGATTCCCAAAACATTTGGGACTTGGACTCCCGCTGATACGATATTGATGACCTATTCTGTGGATTGGTCATCAATATTATTTCTTGGTTAACACCTTTAAGCCTAATTTTCATTTTTTACATCAGTCATAGGATAACACTTTACGATCTAAAATGTTACTTGTAAGGCATCCCATAAAAAATAGATCCTAGTGACATACAGTGGGGAAAAAAGTATTTAGTCAGCCACCAATTATGCAAGTTCTCCCACTTAAAAAGATGAGAGAGGCCTGTAATTGACATCATAGGTAGACCTCAACTATGAGAGACAAAATGAGAAAACAAATCCAGAAAATCACATTGTCTGATTTTTAAAGAATTTATTTGCAAATTATGGTGGAAAATAAGTATTTGGTCACCTACAAACAAGCAAGATTTCTGGCTCTCACAAACCTATAACTTCTTCTTTAAGAGGCTCCTATGTCCTTCACTCATTACCTGTAGTAATGGCACCTGTTTGAACTTGTTATCAGTATAAAAGACACCTGTCCACAACCTCAGTCAAACTCCAAACTCCACTATGGTGAAGACAAAAGAGCTGTCAAAGTACACCAGAAACAAAATTGTAGACCTGCACCAGGCTGGGAAGACTGAATCTGCAATAGGCAAGCTGCTTGGTGTGAAGAAATCAACTGTGGGAGCAATAATTAGAAAATGGAAGACATACAAGACCACTGATAATCTCGCTCGATCAGGGACTCCACGCAAGATCTCACCCCCGGGGTCAAAATGATCACAAGAACTGTGAGCAAAAATCCCAGAACCACATGGGGGAACCTAGTGAATGACCTGCAGAAAGCTGGGACCAACGTAACAAAGGCTACCGTCAGTAACACACTACGCCGCTAGGGACTCAGATCCTGCAGTGCCATACGTGTCCCCCTGCTTAAGCCAGTACATATCCGGGCCCGTCTGAAGTTTGTTAGAGAGCATTTGGATGTTCCAGAAGAGTATTGGGAGAATGTCATATGGTCAGATGAAACCAAAGTAGAACTGTTTGGCAGAAGCACAACTCGTCGTGTTTGGAGGAGAGTAAATGCTGAGTTGCATCCAAAGAACACCATACCTACTGTGAAGCATGGGGGTGGCAACATCATGTTTTGGGGCTATTTCTCTGCAAAGGGACCAGGACGACTGATCTGTGTACATGAAAGAATGAATGGGGCCATGTGTCGTGAGATTTTGAGTGCAAACCTCCTTCCAACAGCAAGGGCTTTGAAGATGAAACGTGGCTGGGTCTTTCAGCATGACAATGATCCCAAGCACACCGCCAGGGCAATGAAGGAGTGGCTTCGTAAGAAGCATTTCAAGGTCCTGGAGTGGCCTAGCCAGTCTCCAGATCTCCACCCCATAGAAAACATTTGGAGGGATTTGAAAGTCCGTGTTGCCCAGCGACAGCCCCAAAACATCACTGCTCTAGAGATCTGCATGGAGGAATGGGCCAACATACCAGCAACAATGTGTGCCAACCTTGTGAAGACTTACAGAAAACATTTGACCTCTGTCATTGCCAACAAAGGATATATAACAAAGTATTGAGATTAACTTTTGTTATTGACCAAATACTTAGTTACACCATAATTTGCAAATAAATTCATTAAAAATCAGACAATGTGATTTTCTGGATTTGTTTTCTCATTTTGTCTCTCATAGTTGAGGTCTACCTATGATGTCAATTATAGGCCTCTCTCTTTTTAAGTGGGAGAACTTGCACAATTGGTGGCTGACTAAATACTTTTTTTTTCAAATTATTCTCATATTCCCCAAGCTGTATCCAGATATATGCAGTGTACAGAAATCTTTTTATTTTTTTCATCTACTACTTTGCTCTTCTTTTCAATCTGTCGCCTAATAACTTCTCCTTTATTTTAAATCGTATTCATCAATCTGAACCATTTTCTGCTTCCTTTTTACAGTAAGCAACCCTTTTTCCGGGGCCACTGACCGTAAGTATTTAATTATACTTTATATGCTATTTTAAGATCAAATACATTATTATATTAATATGATATGTATTATTTTACTTCTGTTTTGTATATTCTTAGATGCTTGAGATGAAATCCCACTCACTAATTGTGTTTTGTTATCTCATACTTTTTTTTTCCAGTCAGGTTGCAAATATAGGTTTCTTATGATAGCTTAAGAAAGAAAATCTATTTTATTGAAATAAGTACTCAAAAACTGAGCTTTACTGGGAGATAAATGTGTAAAGCTCTTTCCTTGCTGCTCTGACATGTTCCTGGCACTGCACTATTACACCAGATTCTTAAACCTCACAATTGATCAGTGATTTCCATCACTGATTGTCAGCCAAAACCAGGTTTGTAGCCTCCAAAGACATAAGGTATAATGGAAAGATCTGCACCTGTTCTGTGTTTAGAGCCGCACCTGGTTTTGGCTGAAAATCACTGATTACTAACCGAACACTGACTGTGTGAATAAGGTATAAAGAGAGCTCAGAAAACACCAAAGATGCTTTGATCATGTGCCACCCCACATTTCCTCTACAATATCAGTATTAGGTCTCATGGAAATGACCGTTGACAGTTTTGCAGTCCACAAATTACAAATACAGCCTATGTGAGTTCCGCATTTTGTAGAATGGAACGTCCGGCCCATAATAGAACAGTCCTATTCTTGTCCGTAATGTGGACAATGGTATATTTTTTTTTGCGGCACGGCCATGCGGACATACGGAATGCACACAGAGTAATTTCCTCTTTTTTTGCGGCCCCATTGAAGTGAATGGTTCTGCATACAGGACGCAAAATAAATGGAACAGAGTTCTGCATAGAATTTTTTCTTAAGGAAGAATTCCATAAATTTAACAGGTTACACTTAAGTAGTAAAACTGTGAAAAATAAAGAGAAATTATGAAAGAAAGATAAATATTAGTGATCTACTAAATGATTAGTAGATATCAGAGAGCTTATCTTTTTTCCTGACGAAGCTTTCATTGCGAAACGCGCGTAGAGGTTTGGTGGCTATTTGGGTGACCCGCTTTTTTTCTCCCTTTCTCCCCATCATGTCTATGTGTAAGTTTAATGGTGATCAATGTAAATTGTCATTTGGGTTATTATACCCTTGGCCCCCTTCTTTTCTGGGTTATATCCCTGTGTGGCCAAGTACTTATATCATACATAGCCACTATCATTATCTTAGGTCACATTTAAGTGTGATAGGTATCTATTGTGACTATGCTTACCCTTATTATGACATGAGTTACATCGAATGGGGAGATGCAGTGTTTTCCCTTTAGCCTATGTCTCTAACCAGCACTTTTGGGGTTCTTTTTTGTGTCCCTTTTTTTTTTCATTATTGTTTCTGACATATATTTTTTTATGCACTATACCAATAAATTATTATTTTTTATATTTTATGTAATTTTGTTGTGTTGAGTACTTTTTCTGGTTCCCTTAATATGGGAGACTGGGGTTGTAGGTTATCTCATGTATATTTGTACTCCTAAGGGACAATGTTTTGAGGCATATTTTCTTTGAACCTATTGATAGCCTGAACTTCATGGAGTACTGACTACTGACAAAATGCTCTTCATGTTTTACTGCAGGCTTCTCCTTGTCATGGACCTTGGTATCATTTATCTCCTCCCTGCTTTTTGTGAAGTGTATGTGAAGAATTTCCCTTCAAGTCTCTATAGTCGAAATACAGGAGAAACCTGCTAAACTAAACTGGATGAGAAGAAATAATATTAAACAATACCTTTACATGTTAAACTATAATAGTTCTTCATTAATCAAGCCTCAAAATAATATGGCACAATTAACAAGTCTTGCTAATCACTATTAGTGCACATGTGATATGTGTATACAATGTAAGAAGAGGCATATATGATGATAACATGTACCATTAATTATACAGATACTAGTACACACTGCTTCTGCTCCAAAAGCTGCTTCTAAATCCTATGTGATTATCTGCCAAAGACCAAAGGTCTAGTATTGCACACTTTGGGGCTCATTCGATAAACTGAAATATGCCTAAATAAGCCGTATTTCAGGTGGAGATGGCAGCGCAATGGTTAGTTGCGCCAATATCTGCAACTTCGCCCAGCTCACATCAGTTCTAAAATTGTGGGCTTGGTGTGGGTGGCAAAGTGCGTAGAAAATGGTCTAAATGTAAGACTGCAAGGAAGCTGTCTTACATTTAGAACTGGCGCTGGATGCGCCGAAGTTATGGAGAGGCTGGTGCTTCTTCATAACGTCGGCGGAACCACCGCCAGCTTAGGGCTTTATTAAAATCTTGATAAATGTGTCCCTTTATTTATTTGTAGATTATGGTTGTAAACTACATGGACAGGGACTTTTTTTTATATTATTTGACTAATGCTGACAAGATACTGAGCTCTTTCGGTAAACTGTTATCTCTTGTAGAACACTTTGTGCACTTTGACCTCTGGCAATACAACAATATACATATGTTTTTGTATTGTATTAAGCAATGTATAGCTTTCTAGCATTTATTAAATTTCATTACAATAATATTATGTCTTTTTGTCATTCATTACAAAACTTTCAAGTCCCAAACGCAATAAAATACAAATTCCATTCAAGGGTGGCATTAAAGCTCCACTGAGGGTGGATTCTTCTAGAACACCTTCAATAAACTGTTCTGAGGGTTTGATCCTGTCCCTCAGCTTCATGGGGATATATGTGGATAACAGCCTGCAGAGCTTCTTGCAGGGACAGGGTAAAGTCTCTCAAAGTCTCCTTTTGACTGCTGTCGCTTTCCAAAGAAGCACATCTTGAGCTCGGAGGTGGTCCTAGTCTCAAAGGTGGTACTGAGTTGGTCTAGGATCTGTTCAGCTGTTCTTCGCTCTGGCCAAGGCCAGGACTTGACCTCCCGGAGCGCAGCTCCCTGTAAATAGCCCATTAGGATTTCTATTTTCTGGTCCTGAGATACTGGTTATAGCTTAAAGGTGGCCAACATTTTATTACATAATTACTTGAGTGAATGGGGTTTACCTGTATAACGTGGAAGCCAAGGTGCCCCAAAATAGTATGGCATAGTAAGAGGCATGATGCTTGTGGCTGCAGCTGCTGGTGGTGCTGGTGGATCACTGTGGTCCAAGTTGGTGTTATCCTCACTGTCAGACATGGCTCTTCATACCTTGTACCAGACTTGACAGGTCAATGTAGGTTTATCCGAATGCTGAGTGGTGTGGTGCAGCCTCAATAGTTTTCTGTGTGTGTCACGGTGCTCCTACCTGGATACCGTCACACCCAGGGTCAGGCTCCAAAGCAAAAAAGGGGAGAGTAATGGTGGAGGAATAATCGAGTCCGGACTTTTATAAAGTTCAACAGCTTTACTTGAATCAACGATATTTAGGTTTTCTCTTGGTTCCAGCAGGTTCTGACATAAACTGGCAGGTAAACTTCAGTATTATGCTTTCTCTTTCTCTCTCTCTCTCTACTGTGCTAAACTTGGCATTAGTCTGGTCGCTGGACTTTAGAACTGTTCTGGTACCCCTGGAGTGGGGTGCCTTGGCTGTTGACCCCCTCGCAAAACTCTGACGGTTAATATGTAAGGAGTCAGGGCAATTCTCCTCTTCTTACAACTCTAGATTAGACTAAAACTGATTGAAAACTTCCTACAGCCTCTCCCTTGGTAAGAAACGGGACTGGCCCACTTCTACCCAAAAGGGGGAGAATGGAATGGTCTGCCATATCCGTTGCCACCTGCTGGTGAACCTGGCACATTACATGAAGAAAACTGTTTCATAGCAACATTATGAATGTACAGTGTAAATGGGCCTGGAATAAATACGCAGATGAGATTATTAGTAGCAATTAAAGACAGTAGCAGGGTGAAGGAATGGTAGTGCTGCTCTGGGGCACTACATACCTTCCTGTGACACGAAAATATAATAGTTAATCCATCTGTTAACCCCTTAAAGACCTAGCCATTTTTTGGAAATGTGTCAGTTTATGTGGCAATAAGTTAGGAATACTTTAACTTATCCAAACCATTCTAAAACTCTTTTCTCACAATACATTGTACTTCATGACAGTGGGAAATTGGAGTCGATATAATTCAACTTTGTTTATTAAAAACTCGAAAATTTATAGAAAATTTGCAAAAATACGCAATTTTCAAAATTTGAATTTCTCTGCTTTTAAGACCGATAGTGAAACATCATGAAAAAGTTATTACTTTATATTTCCCATATGTCCACTTTCATGTTTGCATCATTTTGTAAATGTAATTTTATTTTTTAGGAAGGCTTATAAGGCTTAGAATTTTATAAGCAAATTTTTAAATTTTTAAGAAAAGCAACTTTTTAAAGGACCAGTTCAGCTATGAATTCACTTTGTGGGGCTTACATAGTAGAAACCACCCATAAATGACCCCATTGTAGAAACTAAACCCCTCAGGTTATTAAAAGCTAATTTTACAAACTTTGTTAACCCTTTAGGTGTTCCACAAAAATTAGAGGAATAAGGAGATTACATTTTTAAAGTTAACTTTTTTGGCAGATTTTTTCATTTTAATCCATTTTTTCCTGCAACACATCAAGGTTAACAGCCAAACAAACTCAATATTTATTACCCTGATTCTGCAGTTTAGAAAAACACCCCATATGTGGTTTAATGGGCACGCGGCTGTCACGCTCTGGTGTGGAGGGAATAGCCACACCGAGCGTACGAGGGAAGGGAACAGACCAAAACCAGGGAAACGGTCACCTCCTGCAGGGAACCCTGAAACTAGGCCCTGACTGACTACCAGTATGAACAAGCCTGGGTGGTAGCAAAGTTCATACACAGGAACCTAATAATAAATGCACCCTAGAAAACCGTGCAGCTAGTGACACAAGAGAGTAAACCCGTTCCTCCAAGAGTAAGGACGAACAGGAGACTCCAAAAGGAAAACCACAAAACGGAAAAAGTCACTTATCTTTAAGCAGATAGCGCAGCAACCGGATCTCAGCCGAGATCCACACCACACACTACTAAGTAGGCAGAGCGTATAAACCGCAAGGGATACTGGGAGAGGAAGGGGTAAATAGGAGAAAGATAATTACCACAGTGGCAACAGCTGAGGGGAAGGGGTGTGGTAATCAGCAACCAAACCAAGGGAAAAGCATGTCAAATTATGTCACTTTAGAAAGCCGCGCAGAACGTCTGATACCAGACACAAGCCCACTCGTGACATTACCCCCCCTTTTACGGGTGACCTCCGGGCACCCAGGACCAACTTTATCAGGATGACACCTGTGAAAGGCTTTCACCAAACGACTGGCATTCACGTCAGATGCCGGTACCCATGACCTCTCCTCAGGACCATAACCCTTCCAATGAACAAGATATTGAAGAGTCCCACGGAGAACTCGAGAATCAATGATCTTGACAATCTGGAATTCCAAATTACCATCCACCAAGACAGGCGCAGGTGGCAAGGCAGATGGCTCCAGAGGTTCAACATATCTCTTCAACAAAGATCTGTGAAACACATTATGGATTTTCAGGGCCTGAGGAAGTTCAAGACGAAATGCTACAGGATTAATAATGGCCATGATCTTATATGGGCCAATAAATCTTGGACCCAACTTCCAAGAAGGAACTTTCAACTTAATGTTCCTAGTAGACAGCCACACAGAATCACCCACACTTAGGTACGGACCATTCATATGTCTCCTGTCAGCCACACGTTTGTACTTGTTACCCATATTTATCAAGTTATTTTGAATTTTTCGCCATATAGAAGACAATGATGACGAAAAAAGTTCTTCCTCAGGAATACCAGAAGCATCAGAACCAGAAAATGTGCCAAACTGTGGGTGAAAGCCATATGCATCAAAAAATGGTGACTTACCAGTGGAGTCCTGTCTGCGATTATTTATGGCAAACTCAGCCAGTGACAAAAACGAGGACCACTCCTCCTGGTTCTCAGAGACAAAACATCTCAAGTAAGTCTCCAGACTCTGATTGGTACGCTCAGTCTGTACATTCGTCTGGGGATGAAAGGCAGAGGAAAAAGACAGTTGTACCCCGAGCCGAGTACAGAACGCCCTCCAGAATCTGGACACAAACTGAGTCCCACGATCAGAGACCACGTCAGTGGGAATGCCATGAAGTTTCACAATGTTGTCAACAAACACTTGTGAAAGAGTTTTAGCATTGGGGAGTCCAGGTAATGCAATAAAGTGCGCCATTTTACTAAAACGATCTACAACCACCAGAATAACTGTCTTACTAGACGACTCAGGCAGATCAGTGATGAAGTCCATGGATAGGTGAGTACATGGTCTGGACTAGATGGGTAATGGAAGTAGAGGTCCAGAAGGTCGAGTATGTGTCACCTTAGCGCGTGCACAGACACTACAGGCTGACACAATCCTCAACACACTTACGCAGCCCTGGCCACCAGAATCTACGAGAGATGAGGTCGACAGTGGATTTACTCCCAGGGTGTCCCTCAAGCACCGAAGAATGATGCTCCTCAAACACCTTATGACGCAAATCAGAAGGAACAAACAACTTCCCAGGAGGGCAAGACTCCGGCGCATCTCCCTGGGCCTCAAACACTTTAGCCTCAAGATCAGGGTAAAGAGCGGATATCACCACTCCTTCAGACAGTATAGGGCTCGGATCTTCAAAATCACCACCTCCGGGAAAACTACGCGAAAAGGCATCCGCCTTCACATTCTTAACCCCAGGACGATATGTGACAATGAAATTGAATCTGGTGAAGAACAAAGACCATCTGGCCTGCCTCGGATTAAGTCGTTTAGCCGACTCCAGGTAAGCCAGATTTTTGTGATCAGTGAATACCGTGATTGGGTGAATCGCCCCTTCCAACCAATGACGCCATTCCTCAAAAGCCAACTTAATGACCAGTAACTCTCTGTTACCCACATCATAATTTCTCTCCGCCGCAGAGAGTTTTTTCGAAAAAAAAAACACATGGGCGCCATTTACCAGGTGACGGGCCCTGTGATAAAACAGCTCCTACCCCCACATCGGATGCGTCAACCTCCACAATGAAAGGTTGTGACACATCTGGCTGCACTAATATAGGGGCAAAAGAAAAGCACTCCTTCACAGCGGAGAAGGCTTGCAACGCTGCATCAGACCACAGTGAGACATCCGTCCCTTTCTTAGTCATGTCAGTTAAGGGTTTAACTATTGTCAAATAGTTCTTAATACATTTTCGGTAATAGTTGGTGAACCCCAAAAATCGCATAAGAGCCTTCAGATTTTCAGGTTGGTCCCAGTTCAGAACAGCACCGACTTTCTCTGGATCCATACGAAAACCTGAAGATGAAAGCAAGTATCCTAAGAATTGCACCTCTTGTACAGCAAAAACACATTTCTCTAATTTTGCATACAACTTGTTATCTCTTAAGATTTGCAACACCTGCCTCACATGATCCTGATGTGTCACAATATCTAGAGAATAGATAAGTATGTCATCCAAATACACAACTACAAACCTCCCCACAAGATGATGAAAAATGTCATTAACAAAATGCTGGAAGACAGCAGGAGCATTGGTCAACCCAAAAGGCATGACCAGGTTCTCAAAGTGACCCTCAGGAGTGTTAAAGGCCGTCTTCCATTCATCCCCTTCTTTGATCCTGACCAGATTATATGCCCCCCTTAAGTCCAACTTGAAGAACACCTTGGCATCCACAATCTGGTTAAACAAGTCAGGAATCAAAGGAAGGGGGTATGGATCACGGACAGTAATCCTATTGTGTTCACGGAAATCCAGACATGGCCTAAGATTCCGTCCTTTTTCTTAACAAAAAAGAACCCTGCTGCCACAGGAGATTTGGAAGGCCTAATATGTCCTTTAGCCAAACTCTCAGCAATACATTCCTTCATGGCCGTTCTCTCAGGTCCAGAAAGGTTATACAGCCTAGATTTGGGCAATTTTGCTCCAGGGATAAGATTGATAGGACAATCGTATTCCCGGTGAGGGGGTAAATCCTGACATCCACCTTCAGAAAATACATCAGAGAAATCCGATATAAAAGAATGAAGAGTTTTAGTGGTTAAAGCAGAAAAAGATGTATTAAGGAAATTGTCAACACAATAATCGCCCCAATCCACAATTTGTCTAGTATGCCAGTCAATGGACGGATTATGTTTGCTTAACCATGGTAAACCCAGAACCACAGGAGCAGGAAGACCTTCCAACACAAAACATGAGATAAGCTCCTGATGAAATTCACCCACTCTTAATTTGATATCATGCACCATCTGAGACAAACACTTCTGAGATAGAGGTGCAGAATCAATGGCAAACACAGAAATCCTCTTATCCAAAGAACTTGGCGACAATCCATGCATACGGACAAACTGAGCATCAATCAAGTTCACCCCTGCCCCGCTGTCAATAAACACATCAATTTTCACAACCTTTGACTCTAGCGCCACCTCGGCAGTCAGGAGAAAACGAGTACTACAGGATGAAGACAAATGCACATTTTCAGTCTCCCTACCCACCCGACCAAGAGTGAGATGAGAATTCAACGCCCCCTTCTCTTTTCTCTCTTTTAGAGATTGAAAGCATGGACATACATTGATAAAGTGTCCTTTCTGACCACAGAAAAAGCACACACCCTTTTTAGTACCAAGATGTTTAGGGGTGGAAACAGGAGTGGCTCCCCCTAATTGCATAGGTTCATCCCCTGACATCAACCTAGGGGAATATTCACCCAAAGTGTCATAGGACGACAGTACACTATGTGATAGTACGTCCTAGATCGCTCTCTCAGGCGCCTATCCATGCGCAGAGCAAGAGACATAGTGGCCTCCAAAGACACACGGGTTTCCTGAAAGACCAAAGCGTCCTTCAGCCTATCAGATAAACCTTGACAGAATTGGCTACGTAAAGCTGGATCGTTCCATTCAGTATTCGTCGCCCACCTCCGAAACTCAGATCAATAAATCTCAACCGGCTGCTCACCCTGACAAGGTTCATGTATCTGGGTCTCAGCCAGGGAGATACGATCCGAGTCATCATAGATAATCCCTAAAGCCTTGAAAAATTCATCTACTGACCGGAGAGACTGCGATCCGGTCGGCAGAGAAAAGGCCCATGACTGCGCATCCCCTTTAAGCAGCGAGATGACCACACCAACCTTCTGCTCCTCATTACCAGAAGAATGTGGACGCAGTCTGAAATACAATTTGCATGCCTCCCTAAATAGAACAAAATTATCACATCCCCCAGAAAATCTATCCGGGAGGGGGACCTTAGGCTCCAAACAGGCCTCACACTCAGCACCCCCAGAACCACCAGCCTGTGGTCTCTGAATCTGGTTGCGGATGTCAGCCACCTCCAAACTGAGTCCCTACAGCCGTTCAGCAAGTGCAGCAATAGCATCCATGTCAGCACAAAAATGACAAATTTTTGTTGAGGAGGTTTATAATGTCACGCTCTGGTGTGGAGGGAATAGCCACACCGAGCGTACGAGGGAAGGGAACAGACCAAAACCAGGGAAACGGTCACCTCCTGCAGGGAACCCTGAAACTAGGCCCTGACTGACTACCAGTATGAACAAGCCTGGGTTGTAGCAAAGTTCATACACAGGAACCTAATAATAAATGCACCCTAGAAAACCGTGCAGCTAGTGACACAAGAGAGTAAACCCGTTCCTCCAAGAGTAAGGACGAACAGGAGACTCCAAAAGGAAAACCACAAAAGGGAAAAAGTCACTTATCTTTAAGCAGATAGCGCAGCAACCGGATCTCAGCCGAGATCCACACCACACACTACTAAGTAGGCAGAAAGTATAAACCGCAAGGGATACTGGGAGAGGAAGGGGTAAATAGGAGAAAGATAATTATCACAGCGGCAACAGCTGAGGGGAAGGGGTGTGGTAATCAGCAACCAAACCAAGGGAAAAGCATGTCAAATTATGTCACTTTAGAAAGCCGCGCAGAACGTCTGATACCAGACGCAAGCCCACTCGTGACAATGGCAGAGCACTGAAGGAAAGGAGCACCATATGGATTTTGGAGGGCAGATTTCACTGGGATCATTTTAAGTTGCCATATGACATTTAAAGGCCCCCTGATGCACCTCTAGAGTAGAAACTCCAAAAAAGTGACCCCATTTTGGAAATAAGGTGAGTTTTATTGGTACTATTTTGGGGTACATATGATTTTTTTATTGCTCTCTATTACACTTTTTGTGAGGCAAGGTAACCAAATAGATGTTCTGGCACAGTTTTTATTTATTATATATTTCTTTTTTTTTACGGCGTTCACCTGATAGGTTAGAGAATATGCTATTTTTATAGAGCAGGTTGTTATGGATGCGACAATATCAAATATGACTACTTTTAGTATTCTTTTGTTTCAGTTTTACATAATTAAACATTTTTGAAAAAAATCGTGTTTTTGTGTCTCCTTTTTCTGAAAGCCATATTTTTTTATTTTTCAAGCTATTATCTTATGTAGGGGCTCTTTTTTTGCAGCATGAAGTGACAATTTTATTAGTACTATTTTGGGGTACATACAACTTTTTTATCGTTTGGTATTACACTTTTTGTGATGTAAGGTGAGCAAAAATGTATTTTTTCACAGTTTTTATTTATTTATTTTTACGGTGTTCACTTGACAGGGTAGATCATGTGATATTTTTATAGAGCAGTTTGTTACAGATGTGGTGATACCTAACTTGTCGATTTTTTTATTTATTTACTTTGGTTTTACACAGTAAAAGCATTTTTGAAAGAAAAACAATAATGTTTTTGTGTCTCCATTTTCTGAAAGCCATATTTTTTATTTCTTGGCCATTTTCTGCGGGATGAGGTGACAGTTTGATTGGTACTATTTTGGGGTACATATGACTTTTTACACTTTTTGTGATGTAAGGTGATAAAAATGGCTTTTTGGCACAGTTTTTATTTTATTTTACAGCATTCACCATATGGGTTGGATCATGTGATATTTTTATAGAACGGGTTGTTATGAACATGGCCAACCCAATATGTCTGTTTTTTTGTTTTTTTGTGTGAAATGGGCTTTTTTTTTTTTTTACTTTTGAAACTGTACATGTTTTTGTGTTTTATTGGTAAATCGAGCTTTTCCTGTATTTTGTGCAACAAACCTGCGTGTGTGACATAACTTGGAATATTTCAAGATTTTTTTTTGTATGGAAGGTTCAAAACATTTTTTTTTTTTTAAATGCACTAACATTATTTACCTTGATTTTAATAGACCCCATTTAAAACAAATGCTTATTTAAAATTGTAAGTTCATTCTGAAGTTTATTTTTGAGGAGTTTCCAATGATATTTTTGCATGAAAACATTTTTAAATCCCACAACAAACAGATTACCTGGCATCATACTGCTCAATGAAATTGTTCTCTGCCCAATGAAGTCTCGCCCTATTGGATCATGGTCCCAGACTAGGAAGCGAATCAGGGAGATTTCAGGCATGTGAATGGTAAACACCAACGTTTCTTCCCACATTGGATTGAAACCTACAAGTAAAAGTTTGCATATTTGTCACATTTTATTGCTTTCCATTGACTTGGTCTTTCAAATATGAGGCTAATACTAATAGTTAATAAAAACCCACATAACTATAGAATACCATAGCATAATTAATGGAAGGCTAGTTTCACACTAGTGGCAGGGGATTCCTGCAGGCTGTTCCGGCGGGTGAACAGCCCGCCTGATCCTTGCTGCCGCTAATGTGAAAGTACCCTAAGATACAAAAAAGATGTGAAAGTATCAACATTTTTACTCTGCACAATTTAAAGCGAAATCTGACTGTGTGGCTGCATTCTCATTCATTTAGCTTAGGATGTGAATGGAGAAGAAAACATGATGATCATAGTCAGGACAAGGTAAGAAATGCAAGGTAAAACTTCCCAACTCCAAATGTAGATCTAAACTGTGAAATGCAAAAAGAACAAAGTACTTGGAATTAGCTTACCGTTATCATCTACGACCCGAGTTTGCTCTTTGTAGCAGTCTACAGGCAAACCGATAACCTCAACTTCTACAAAAGGATCAATGATCTACAATAGAAGCACACAACAGGTTACAATGTGGTATCTTTAGTTTTTTTGGAAAATCAACATGTGAAGCTGTTATAGCTGTAGGTGGCTGAATCTACTGCATGTACGTGGCAGCTTTTGATTGCGTTATGTCTGCATATGTATATTTTTGGCAAAAATTTCCTTTCATTTGATCTATTTTTTCAGGTACTGCATTCCCTGTATTCCTGTTTCAATAGTTTTTTCATATCAAACAGTTAAAGAAAGTACATTACAGTTTGATTTGTTACAGGTAATCAAAGGAGAATTTAAGTTCCAATATAATACAATTATTCAGATAACATTCCTTATTTTATGTAAAGCATCATTCTATTCTTTTTTTTATTCCTGTGTGAACCATGCTTTGAAGGATTTCATACTGCCATTGAAATGTCACTCTCAAAAACAACCTTCTATGGGGTATGGAGTGACGTAGGTACGACTCCCGAGGAGCAGGACCCATGCACAAGACACAGCGTTTTGGCCAGGAGGCCACAGAATCTCTGCTCTCCGCCTTCCTTCTCTTGGTGTTCTATATATCAGCAGCAGATTGTATATGGCATATGTGTGTGGAGGGGGAAGGTGATCCAAGGAGGACAGTTCACACAGGCTGTGGAAATGGAGGAAAGTACATACAAGACTGTTGGCTGGAAGATGGCAGCAGCATCCTGGTCACATAGATCCAGCGTGTATTACCGGGAGGGACACATCCACATAAGAAACTCAAACTAAAAGCCTGGATCTTATCAGGCAAACGCTAACATCTAAAAATATTTTTCCCCCCGTGTTAAAAGTATTAAAATCCTTTTGGACAACTTCTGTTTATATGCTTTACTAGAGTATATATGGATGTGGGAAAGTAGAAGTCTGGTGTTCTTGACTCCATCTATGAACCAGAACAAAGAGTTCCTCTGTATGAGTGGCTCCC
Organism: Rhinella marina; assembly: GCA_900303285.1. Lineage (NCBI taxonomy): Eukaryota > Metazoa > Chordata > Amphibia > Anura > Bufonidae > Rhinella > Rhinella marina. The sequence continues at coordinate 6,926 of ONZH01012006.1, read as the reverse complement.
ATTCTGTCAGAACCATTCTGTCCTTGTAGTACATGGATGGCAATTCATCTTAAAGAGGACCTTTCACCAATCCTGACATATTTTAATATCTTCATGCATTCCCCACGTACTAACAATTCTGGAGAATCTATTCTTATGGCTCTATGTTGTGCCATTCCTTTATTATTTCTACTAGAAGTTATGAATGAATTACTAGCAGTCTGCAGTAAGGGTACAGAGGGGGTGGTAACCAGTTGGGGGTGTGTACCTGCACAGTCTGAAAATGGCAGCACTGATTGGATAGAGTGAGTCTGTGCAGGTACACACCCCCAACTGGTTACCACCCACCTGTATCCTTACTGCAGACTGCTAGCAATTCATTCATAACTTGGCACAACATAGAGCCATAAGAATAGATGCTCCAGAATTGTTATTACGTGGGGAATGCATGAAGGTATTAAAACAGGCATGTCAGGAGTGGTGACAGGTCCTCTTTAATAACTGCTATGTATTTTATTAATTTTACTCATTATATAGCTCTGACAATGACATTACCATTACTCGCTGTCCCCAGTGGAGTTCTAAGTTCCCTATCAGTATGTCTTTGGAGTGTGGGGAGGAAAACACGTAAAACACGGGGAGAACATACAAACTCCATGCAGATGTTGTCCTTGGTCAGATTTGAACCCAGGACCCCAATGAGCTACCATGCTGTCCATGCTAATACTACACTGTTCCTGCAATGACCACTGCAGAGAAAATGCATGTTTGGCTGCTACTTCCCCTGAAAGCCAAGGTGGGACCTGTGGTGATCTGCTGCATTTTAAAGGGGTTGTCCATGATGAGAAAACCCCCTTTAATGGCGACATTTAAAGGGGTTCTCTGAGTTATATATATATTGATGACCTATCCTCAGGATAGGTCATCAATATCAGATCGGCGGGGGTCCGACACCAGGCACCCCCGCCGATCAGCTGTTTGAAGAGGAGGCGCGCGCCGTATCAGCGCTGCCTCCTCTTCACTGTTTACATGCTGGCCGACACGGGGGTAGTGGTGAGTATGTGTAATTACACCTCACCGCCCCATTCATTTCTATGGGAAGAATCGCATACAAGTCTATGGAAGCGATTCTTCCCATAGAAATGAATGGGGCAGTTAGGTGTAATTACACCTACTCACCACTACCCCCGTGTCGGCCAGCATGTAAAACAATGAAGAGGAGGCAGCGCTGATACGGCACGCGCTTCCTCTTCAAACAACTGATTCGGCGGGGGTGCCAGGTGTCAGACCCCCGCCGATCTGATATTGATGACCTATCCTGAGGATAGGTCATCAATATATATAACTCGGAGAACCCCTTTAACATGAGAAAAAAATAGCTAAAAACAAAAAGCAAAAGACAATGATATATAGAAAACCAATAGGTCTGTACTATGTCTGACTGGAATATAAATGGCCGGCTTGTCCTTAATGTTAGTAAGTGTAAGGCTTTATGAAAGAAGGCTGACATTTCGTTATTAATAAAGATAACCGGTGCTGGATGCATCATAAGGACACGATGTTCAATCGCCAGACACATCAGTGTGTCCTTTCCCTGATGTCATGTACTGTCCCTTGTGACAGACCTGCTAGGTACTCACAAAAATCAATCGGGGGATAAATAATGATGTACAGAACATCAGTGACAACTCATCATCACTAATGGTATAAAGAGCTTTCTGAGAATGTCAAGACATAAAATTGTCGCAATTTACAACACACAAGATGCATTAACATTTTTTCTCTTATGGAAGGTATTTATCTCTGGTACATCTCCAAATGGACTTCTGTTACATCCCTGCACGTCCTGTCATGGTCATCTATGACCCCATACTACAGGATTTAGAAAGGTTGTAGAGCAGAAATCCTTTAAATATGAAGATGGAGGTTTTAAAGGCATTATCTGGTTGAGAAAAACTATTTTAAAAAAATGCTATTAGAGAATCGGGAGTTAATAAAGCGGCTCCTCATTCAAGATTTTCAATAATTTAGCAGAAATGAAGTAATGCTGCAAAAAATATATTTTCTCTCTGGAGGATCCATTGCATCTGTACATTACTAATTTCAATAGGCACCATGCAATGCAATATTCCTCCTGTGGTGGCGCTGTAAGGGCATTAAAACACTTTCTATCAGGTCGCCCTGCACATTACAGCTGATCAATTGTGGTCTCAGCAGAGAGAAATGCTAATCAACTTAATTTTTGAGGGGCCCTTCTGACAAGAAGGTATTGACCAAAGTGGATAATCCCTTTAGTGAATAGAAATCTCTCATACAATGTATTAGTCATTAGAGTTGATGTCCAGACGAGGGCAACACTTTGGGAGTCATTTATTAAGACTGGTGTTTTAGATGATGATCTTAATATCCCCTATAGCCGACCTCTACATAACTTCGGTGTATCCACCGCCAGTTCTAACTGTAAGACGTCTTCCTTGCTGTCTTACATTTAGGCCATTTTCTATGCCTAAAAAATGATGAATGAGACGCCCACTTTTTTTTAGACCTTGCGTGAGCGGGGAAAAGTCGCAGATTGTGGCGTAAAGTCCCTGTGCCAGAAATACGGCTAATGTATGCGTATTTCTGGTTAGTAAATGATCCCCTTTATTATTTAATGTATTTACTTCAATGTTGGCTACTTAGCTTCTTTTATAATGGGAGTTTAAAGTCCACCTGTCTCATTCACAGCTCAGGAGTGGCATAACTACAGGGGGTCGCAGTAGATGCAGTTGCACCAGGGCCCACAAACCAGGGAGGCCCACAAGCCACCTCACCCCACTAAGGCTGATTGTACTTATTTCATGTCTGCAAACTTATCGTAAATCTGAGAGGAGAAGATGATTAATGGTGCACAAGGAGCCAGTGGTAGGATCCCGATTTAATAGGTATCCCCTTACTCTGATTCTCCATATTGCCTCCTTTTCTGGCTTGATTAATTTTTCCATCACATTATACACTGCTCGTTTCCATGGTTACGACCATTTCAAAATCTGAACTTGGCTTCATTGAGGCACAAACCCAAGTTCGGCTTCAGATTTTGACACAGTAATGTATGCGCAGAACCAAACTGTAACGTTACAGGCACGAAACTAAGCAAGTCTCGCGTTACTTGTGGCTAGAAGGATGTCTCAGTGGAGCCCATATAGTTTACTGTGGTAGGGAGCGCATATTATAAATGAAGTTTTAAAAACGAATCTGGTTCAGATACAGCAGTCCGAACCCGATTTGCTCAACACTAGTTATGACCACACTGGAATCCAGCAATTGTGGGTGTACTTGCACACCAGAGGAAAAAGTGCTATCTGGAACTGTGGGAACACACATAAGACATCGCTTTTTCCTATAGTGTGCAAGCACGGCCACCGATAATGGATTACAGGGTGGTCGCAACCATGGAAATCAGAAGTGCATAATGCAATGGAAAAATTAATCTAGCCAGCAAAGGAGGCAATATGGACAATCACAATACATTAGTTAGTGCTTTATATTAACTTTGTCTACATGATCAATGCCATTTGCTGATGTGAGATAACCCCTTTAAGTTGGATATTCATGTACTGGCTGACAACAGAAAGCAAATGTATGCATAGAACTGTACAAAAAAATCACATGTGAAAGCCTCCTTCCTCTGTCATTCACCACAGTTGATGCTGCTGTTGGGAAGTGGGTGACTCCAATCAGAGTAGATGCTACTGCTAGTGCTGCATTGATGGGTCACCTTCTACAAAAACATAGGTGGGCTGCTGGAGGAGTTGAGTGGGGTAGCTAATCGGAAAGTTTTCTGGCCCTTTGTTACTCCCTGCAGTCAGTGATGAGTGAAGCATACTTACCTGCTCCCCAGCTTTACAGCAGACGCTGGAGCGCAAGAGGAAATACAGTTCCACCCACCCACATGCCCAAGCCCTCAACGTCCACATCTCCAAATTGCTTAGCCTGGAGATGCTGCCCTATAGGCTGGTAGAGACCGAGGCCTTTCGAAATCTCATGGCGGTGGCTGCCCCTCGGTATTCCGTCCCCAGCCGCCACTATTTTTCCCGATGTGCCGTCCCAGCCCTACACCAGCACGTGTCACAGAACATCATCCGTGCCCTGACCAACGCTGTTTCTGAGAAGGTCCACCTAACCACGGACACGTGGACAAGTGCTGCCGGGCAGGGACACTATATCTCACTGACGGCACATTGGGTTAACTTGGTGGAGGCTGGGACCGAGAATGACCCTGGGGCCGCTCATGTACTGCCCACACCGAGGATTGCGGGGCCTACCTCGGTCACGGTCTCTCAGACGTACTATGCCTCCTCCTCCTCCTCCGACCCCCCCTCCTCCTCCACCGAATTACCATCCGTGGGCACGGCGCCTTCAGTCGGTAGCTCTAGGCGCAGCAGCAGTGCCGTGGGTAAGCGCCAGCAGGCGGTGCTCAAACTGCTGAGCTTAGGTGACAAAAGGCACACCGCCCAAGAGCTGTTACAGGGCATCACGGCGCAGACCGATGTGTGGCTGGCACCGCTGAACCTCAAGCCAGGCATGGTTGTGTGTGACAACGGGCGTAACCTGGTGGCGGCTCTGCAACTCGGCAGACTGACACATGTGCCATGCCTGGCCCACGTGTTCAATCTAATAGTTCAGCGGTTCCTCAAGACATACCCCAATCTGTCTGATTTGCTCACCAAGGTGCGCCGCATCTGTGCGCATTTCCGCAAGTCGACCACAGATGCTGCCACTCTCAGGGCAGCGCAGCGCCGCCTACAACTGCCCGCTCACCGACTGTTGTGCGACGTGCCCACGAGATGGAATTCCACATTAAACATGTTATCCAGAGTTTACCAGCAGCGCAGAGCGATTGTAGACTGCCAGATGTCATCTTCCACCAGAACTGGTAGTCAGGTCTCTCAGATTCCTCAAGTCTACAATGAGGAGTGGACGTGGATGTCTGATATCTGCCAGGTGTTGAGCAACTTTGAGGAGTCAACACAGATGGTCAGCGGCGATGCCGCCATTATCAGCCTCACCATATCCCGCTGCTTTGCCTGTTGAAAAACTCACTGCTCAGCATCAAGTCGGATGCTTTGCGCTTGTCACAAGAGACGGTGGAGGAAGATACGTCGCTTGATAGCCAGAGCACCCTCCGGTCTGTTTCTCAGCGCGTATCGGAGGAGGGGGATGAGGATGAGGAGGAAGAGGAGGAGAATGTCGGCGAGACAGTAGAGGGTACCAGTGCTCAGTCCTTAACTCTTGAGCGTGTATGGGCTTGGAGGAGGAGGAGGAGGAGGAAATGGAGAGTCAGGCCAGTGAGGAGAGGGAATTCTTGCGTGTTGGGACTCTGGCGCACATGGCAGACTTCATGTTAGGCTGCCTATCCCGTGACCCTCGCGTTAGAAGAATTTTTTTCAAACACCGATTACTGGGTGTTCACTCTCCTGGACCCACGGTACAAGCAGAACCTTTCCACTCTCATCCCTGCAGAGGAAAGGAGTATGAGAGTGAATAGATATCAACAGGCCCTGGTGCACAAGCTGAAACAATTCTTCCCATCTGACGGCTAGCGGCTAGCGGCAGAGGGGCAGCATGCAGTTCTCTCAAGGCCTTTGCCAGTTTTATGTCACCCCAGCAAGACACTGTCACCTGTCCCCAGTCTAGGCAGAGTAGGGGGGAGCTGTACAGAAAGATGGTGAGGGAGTACCTAGCTGACCATACCAACGTCCGTAGCGATCACTCTGCTCCATACAACTACTGGGTTTCAAAGCTGGACACGTGGCCTGAACTGGCGCTGTACGCCTTGGAGGTGCTGGCCTGCCCTGCCGCTAGCGTGCTGTCAGAGCGGGTATTCAGTGCAGCTGGTGGCGTCATCACCGATAAGCGTACACGCCTGTCAACTGACAGCGCTGACAGGCTGACGCTTATTAAAATGAACAAAGCCTGGATTTCACCGGAATTCAAATCTCCTCCGGGGGAAAGCAGCTAAAGATTTAAATAACTTATGTATCCGATTCCTCTTCTCTACTCCTCCTACTCCTCCTCCTCCTCCATATCGTCTTTGCCTAACGCTGACCAAAAAAAAACGCCATTTTTTAGAGGTCCAACTGGCACTCTCTTTTAGCACAATTTTTCAGGAGGGCCCCCTACAGGCCCTCTCTTCAAACAATTTTTCCGGAGGTCCACCTACAGGCCCTCTCTCTCAAACAATTTTTCCAGAGGTCCACCTACAGGCCCTCTCTCCAAACAATTTTTCCAGAGGTCCACCTACAGGCCCTCTCTCCAAACAATTTTTCCGGAGGTCCACCTACAGGCCCTCTCTCCAAACAATTTTTCCAGAGGTCCACCTACAGGCCCTCTCTCCAAACAATTTTTCCGGAGGTCCACCTACAGGCCCTCTCTCCAAACAATTTTTCCGGAGGCCCTCTCTCCAAACAATTTTTCCCACCTGAGGTCCACCTACAGGCCTCTCTCCAAACAATTTACGTCTTTTTCCTATCTTTCTCTCTCTCCAAACTATTTTTCCGGATAGCTGCCATATACGGTATTAAACTGAGTAGTATACATAGAACACATACCACACTTGATCAATCTCATAATTGACAATTGTACCGGTTGATGCTAAATTTTTAAGTTGGGGTCCTGCGTCATCATTCGAACTCCATCCGGCTGTTGTCACCACCACACACGCTAGCCCAGGGGGCACTCCTCTGGCTCTTCCAGCTCAACCTCCTTCCCCCCACCTACAGGCCCTCTCTCCAAACAATTTACCCGGGTAGGGGACGTATTAGATATTGTACTGATTTTTATTTGGTTCTTCTTTTAATTGCCTCCTGCGATAGACGTGAATCGAACCCGGGTCAACTGCTTGGGAAGCAGCTATGCTCACCACTTTACCACCAACAGCCACAGCAACTGATAAGAACAGATACTAA